>BDUI01000009.1:64897-83619 GCA_002335545.1 Apodemus speciosus
TCTTCTCTCTCTCTCTCTCTCTCTCTCTCTCTCTCTCTCTCTCTCTCTCCATAATATAATTTCAAGCAACAGCTGTGACGCCAGCTGTGAAAGTGATTGGCACTTACATCAGGTAAAAGATCTTTACACTTGCAGTATAAAGATTTTGGTTCAGAGTTTGGCTGCACATTTTTACCAGCTATAGGAGTTAGAACAGGTCACCTAAGCACAAGTAAACCCTTTTATTGTACCAAACAAGTGCTGAAGAGGTGACAAGATCGCCTCTGCTATACTATTCAAAGGGAGGACATGCAGAATTTTGATGTGCAAAATTCAGATGAATGCGCAAACAAAATCCTATGAAAGTTGTGACATTGCAAATTAGCATGTACAAACCCTTGTGGACCCATGAGTACACTCCGCATGCAAAGTGTTGTGGTTCTGTGGATAATAGGAGCTTCTAAGTGGTCCAAGAGGAGGAAGCCAACCTTAGTATCTACTTAACACTAAGAGGAGTTAAGATGAGTTTCTGGAATGAACCTTTGTACAAAGGCACAGAGGCACGAGGGCATGTGGAGTCTGAGGGAAAGGAAAAGCCGTCTGGTGTTGTAAGCAGAAATGCCCAGAGTGGAGAACAATGAGAAACAAGGAAATGGTAGACACCAAAAGCTGACGAAGGGCCTTTTATGTCAGAATGAGTCATGTTTTACATGAGCTTCTGTTTGGGAGTACTTCTTAAAATGCCCATTCCAGAGATTAACCTCAGACAAGCCAAATCAGGATCTCTTTTGGATAAACGAGGATACTTGCATTTTAAATACCACTCCTGAATGATTCTTCACTGTTTTGCCTGCAGCAGTGAGCTCTTACTGTCAGGTTCTGGGACCTCACTGACCAATAGCTCTAAAAGAGATAATCCATTTCTACTTCCAGGATTTTTGTTAGCCTGCAGTATCTAGTAGGACCATTGTTGCCTTATAATGGGGCAGTTCCATTAAAATTATATACACACATTGTATTAGTCAGGGTTCTCTAGAGTCACAGCACTGATGTGTAGTCTTTATAGTAGGGGAATTTGTTATGATGACTTACAGTCTGTAGTCCAATTCCCCAACAATGGTCAGCTGTGAATGGAAGTCCAAGGAACTAGTAGTTGCTTAGCCCCACAAGGCAAGCAGAAGAGCGAATCTTCTTTCTTCCAATGTCCTTATGTAGGTCTCCAGCAAAAGGTGTGTCCCAGATTAAAGGTGTGTACCACCGTGCCTGGATCTGGGACTTGCTTTTGTCTCAGATGACCTTGAAGTCAGAGCTCTCCCTGTCTTAATCTTCTAGGATTCATAGCCACTATGCCTCAAGATCTTCATGCCAACATCCAGGTCAGAAACTTGTATCTCCCAGCCTCAAGATCTGGATCACAGTTGAGCCTTCCAATTCTGGATTGTAGTTCATTCCATATATAGTCAAGTTGACAACCAGGAATAGCCATTACAATCCACCCCTTGTCAACTTAACACAAATATCTCATGTCCACATGAAAGAATAACAAGGTCATGAATACTCCTAACATGATATAACTATTCCTCATACAATCGCAAACACATTGGTAAAATTACAATGGGGCAATGCCCCTTCAAAACATTCTTTTAGGATCTCAACTTAAATACAAATTGATGTTAAAGAAATTAGAAGAAAGAACAAATAGCTATACAAATGTGTTCTTAACAAAATAAAACAGAAGCATTCATATTACTTTATAATCCTTGTTTCTGAAACTGGTTACGTGACCTTAGATGGTATTTATAATTTTGGTTGTGAGCCTAGCCTTTAACGGCCAAGCCGTCTGTCCAGCCCTTAGCTGGTATTTGTAACTACCTTCCTCTACTACCCATTCTGTATTTCCTCTCCCCTCTGCAAGCACCTGAGCAGGTCTTGGCTCTTTTCCTGGAGGATTGACCCATACCTTCATTCCTGATGGGTCTGCGTCCTTTGTCATCCTGCTTGGATTAGGCTGTTGTAGTTTCCCATTGACTTTAATCATAGTACATAGTAGTACGAAGTGATGCCCTAGGGGATCTCCTGCACTCCAGACATAATCCCGCTTACCTCCATTGTGGAGAGGTAATCCAATTTCCCCATGGTAATCTGGATCTATCACCCCTCCTAACACTGTTATTCCTTTCTTAGCTGTTGGCTTAAGGGCATTAGAAGCCCAAAATGACCAGGGGGAAGTCTGAGCTTCCAGTTCAATGGAATGTTTGTTGCGTATCCTGATAGGAGCACTCCCCCAACTCTGGAACCAAAACTTCTAGGCCAGCAGAACCTAGAGTTATGGGAACAGGAAGCAAAAATTTTCCTCGAGGGTCACTAGGAGTGATAGTGAGTGAAACAATTCCTTTTTCCACCCATTGACTCCTGTACCCATGGATCCTGGCTATGGGAGAAACTGTACCATATATTGGACACTGATTCAAAGCATATACTGCCTTCTGAAGAACTCTGCCTCAGCCCTCCATGCTGCTGACACATAATTGGTGCTGTAACTGGGTATTCAAAAGGCCATTCATTCCATCTTTCTATTAGACCAGCTGCTTCAGGACGATGGGGAACATGGTCAGACCAGTGGAGTCCATGATCGTGGGCCCACTGTCGCACTTCTCAGTGGATTCCATGATCGTGGGCCCACTGTCACACTTCTCAGTGGATTCCATGATCGTGGGCCCACTGTCACACTTCTCAGTGGATTCCATGATCGTGGGCCCACTGTCNATCGTGGGCCCACTGTCACACTTCTCAGTGGATTCCATGATCGTGGGCCCACTGTCACACTTCTCAGTGGATTCCATGATCGTGGGCCCACTGTCGCACTTCTCTGGCTGTGAAATGAGTTCCTTGGTCAGAAGCAATACTGTGTGGAACACCATGACGATGGATAAGGCATTCTGTAAGTCCACTGATGGTGGTTTTGGCAGAAGCATTACATGCAGGAAAGGCAAATCCATAAGCAGAATAAGTATCTACTCCAGTAAGAACAAAACGTTGTCCTTTCCACGGAGGAAGTCGTCCACTGTAGTCAACCTGCCACCAGGTTGCTGGCTGGTCAACTTGAGGAATGGTGCCATATATAGGGCTCAGTGTTGGTCTCTGCTGTTGGCAGATCTGGCATTCAGCAGCAGCTGTAGCCAGGTCAGTCTTGGTGAGTGGAAGTCTGTGTTGTTGAGCCCAAGCATAACCTCCGTCTCAGCCACCATGACCACATTGTTCATGTGCCCATTGAGCAATGACAGGGATGGCTGGGGAAAAAGGCTGGCTGTCCACAGAACAGGTCATCTTATTCACTTGATTGTTGAACTCCTTCTCAGCTGAAGTCACCTTTTGGTGAGCATTTACATGGGACACAAATATCTTCACATCCTTTGCCCATCTGGAGAGATCTATCCCTATACTTCGTCCCCAGATGTCTTTCTCACCAATTTTCCAATCGTGATATTTCTAAGTCTCTGACCCTCCAGCCAATTAATTGAGCTACTTGAGATATATAGAACTTTGAAACAATATCATCTCATCTAGACTTTGTTCTCTTTACAGAGCATAGGCAGAGTAGACTTAATATAAATCTCAAGGGCCCTAGGTTTTTCAGAATGGTAAATTAGCATTGGCTTCAATGATAAAAACTCCAGCTTCTTTAATCCCTAACAAGAGAATCAGTCTGACCTTTGAGGCTTTGACAATGGCATTGACATCTCTTTGGCTATAAAAGTCTGACATGTCATCTTCCAGTAGAAGGCTGCTCCATCTGTGCTGAAAGCTGATTGGCTATCATGGCCGCCTTCCTGATTGGTTGTTTCTAGACCTTAGGGATAACTTGCTGCATCTTCTACATCAGCGCTTCACGAAAACTTCATTGAACAACTTCTGCTAGAACCAAAATTGCCTTTTGTGTGTGTGTGTGTGGGGGGGGCTTCCCCTGTCTCAATTTTCATGGAACTGAAGATAATCAAGATCTTTTTCTGGATTAGGCTTTGACTAAGGAGAATATAGTGACTGGACTGACTGGCTATGCAGACCAATAGCTTTCTCCATATTAATAATCAGGATATCTTTGGTTGTTTTTTTTATTATCATTCATATTAATTCCCTTCAAAAAGTTCTTCTCAAAAAGTTTTTTTTTAATACTTGCAAGTTTTAACAATAAGTTTTATAAAAACCAGTGAGTGTATCGTTTAAAAGCTTCTACGGCTTGACTGTTGGGTAGAATGGCGTAGCTTCGGGCCTGCCTGTGCTCTCTTCGCACCTTCCTTGCCATCCTCAACTCTTTCACCATTTGGTTTTAAATGAGATGGAGGAGATTCTTCTTTCACACAGGAACGTAATATGCCACCACGTGTGAATTTACTGGTTTCGTTTATTTTTTCCTGTTGTTTGTATTTATTATTTATTTATTTTATATCCTGATCTCAGCCGCTCCTCAAAGTCACCCCCAGCCTCTCCCCCTCCCCTTCTCCCATGAGAAGGGGAGGCCCTCCTGGGTATCAACCCACGCTGGTCCATCAAGTCACTGCAGGAGTAGGCACGTCCTCTCCCACTGAAGCCCAGTTGGGGGAATGGGATATTCAGGGAGGCAAGGGTCAAGGACAGCCCTGACTCCAGTTGTTGTTGGGGGGGGGGGCTGCATGAAGGTCAAGCTGCACAGCTGCTACATAGGTGTGGGGTCCTAGGTCCAGCCTGTGTTTATTATTTGGTTGGTGGTTCAGTCTCTGGGAGTGCCCAAGGGTCTAGGTTAAGTGACTCTGTTGGTCTTCTTGTGGAGTCCCTGTCCTCTTCAGGTCCCTCAATCCTTCCCCCAATTCTTCCACAAGACTCCCTGAGCTCCATCTAATGTTTGGCTGTGAGTCTTTGCATCTGTTTCCACCAGCTGCTGGATGGAACCTCTTAGATGACAGTTTTGCCAGGATCCTGTCTGCAAACACAACAGAGTATTATTAATAGCGTCAGGGGTTGGTGCTTGCCCATTGGTTCTTGCCATGGGCCCAACTTGTCTCAAGTTGATCCAGTCATTGGTTGACCATTTCCCTCCCTCTCTGTTCTTTGTCCCTGCATACCTTCTGGCAGGACACATTTTGGGTCAAAGGTTTTTTGGGTGGGTTGGTGTCCTTATCCCTCCACCGGGAGTCCTGCCTGGCTACAAGAGGTGGCCACTTCAGGCTCCATATTCCCCACTGCTAGGAGTCTCAGCTAGAGCCTCCCCTGTCTCAGATCTCCCATATCCTAGAGACATGACCCCTGCTGCTTATTTACAGTCTCTCTCTAGACTCTCCCTACACTTGATCCCCCCAACTCTGTTCACATGCATACCCCTCCACCCTGTTCCCTCCCTCCCTCCATCTTATTTCCATTTCTGAGAAAGATTCAAGCATCCTCCCTTGGGTTCTCCTTGTTATTTGGCTTCTATGGGTCTGTGGAGTCTAGTGTGGCCCATTATTGTGTTTCAGAGGCTAGAGGAAGACATAGGTAGATGGACTGGTCAGGACACAGATGATGCTTACTTATGGGTTAAGTCTGCCATCTCATATGGGTGTGATTTGCAACACTACAAAACAATCATGTAGTAACATCAATGGTTATGGATCCAAAATGACTGTAACAGATATAATGAGAAGGTTGGAAATTCTGAGAGTGATTAAGACATGACATAGAAGCCTGGGGTGATCACACACTGTTGGAAAAGGGATCAAGAAGTAGACGTGTTCCATGCAGTTGCCACAGAATTTCAGTTTGTAGGGAGAGAAAAAAAAAGCAATTATCTGGAAAGCCCAGTAAAAGCAACCACAATAAAATGAGGTATGTCTAAACTGTACTTGTGCCACGAGTATAAATAACATACACGCTGTGACAGTTCTAGGCAACTGTACTCATGTTTTGTTTTCTACCCTTGATAAAGTCCATACGACCTGGAATTTTTCCACTAGGTTGTAAATTCCTTGGAGCAAAGGCTAGTCTTTTCTTTGGAGTCTTCAATTAGTACCTGTCATGTCATGCAGCTTGCCAGTGAAAACTCATTAATAAATTAAACATGCCATTTTAAGGGCTTATCATGATGCAGACATGGTCCTTGGCATCCAACAGTCATCCTTCTCTCCCATCCCTTCAGCCATCTCTTCAAACAGATCTCGTGGTACGTACTCAACATATTAAAAACAGGCATATGGAAGTGAACAAAAGAAGAAGATAAAGCTTTCGTTCTCATGCATATAAACATGAGAACAGTTGTGGAGTTGCTCACAGTCTAGACTGGGAGACAAATGATTGAGAGATTAATAGTGTCATAATGGCTAGGCTAAAGTGTGCCCTGATGAGCAGCATCTAATATATTGATGAATACAGGTATATCTTTTTAGAGGACCTGCTGCTTAGTTTTGAAGGTAAATAGTTAGATAAAACAGAGATATGAACTCCACAGCATGTACAGAAAATGGTGTGCTACACGGATGATCTTATCCCTCCCAGCTCCCAACCCCTTGCTCTGGCATGTAGAAACCAGCAATGGGCAAAGTCCCCCTTAGCCTCTCCTGAGGATGCTGCCACCTGTGTAGCCTCTCTCTGGTTCGTTCCTTATCTTTAGACCCTTCCTCTATTATCGGGGTCAGGGAGGCGGCCATTTCCCTTGCTCCTCATTGGACCACGAACCTCCCCTGTAAACATGCCTCCACATTTCTGTGCTCATGCTCTAAGAGATGCTATTCTTGTAGTTGGCTTTCTCTTGCTCGTCCTCTTTTGAACGTCTAGAGATAACATGGACCCTGTTTTCTCAGTTCTTTAAACTGTCCTCCAAACTCTCCTCCTTTCTGATGCTTAATCTCCAGTCCCTGTAGCTTCTTCTTGTATCCTCACCCTCTCCGTTTTTTACGGAAACATTTCTATCTGTCCATGTGTTTCCTTTCCAACTTACTCTCTTGCCACAACTTTAATGGTTTTTGAACTACAAGAAGCCTACTTTTTGTTGTTCCTGCACTTTTTTTTGTTTTTGAAATTAAAAAACAATTATGTTGTTTCTCTTCTTCCCTTACCTCACTTCATCTCCTCCCATTCTCCCTCTAAAATTCATGGAATATATATATATATATACACACACAATATACATACATATACACACATATGTATGTATATATACATATATTCATGTATATATAACACATATATGCAATATACTCAAATATACATATCACATATATGCAGTATTCATGTTTGTGTATGTATATGCATATGTGTATATATGCACAACTATATAAATCTGGGTAGCCCATTTAATTTTACTTGTATGTGTATGATTTCAAGGCTGGCCAATTGGGACTACATAAGGACTCATTCTTAGAGAAGACTGTTTCTCCCACTTCTAGCCTACCTTAGTTGCCTGTAGTTCTTTGTTTAGAGGCAGGGTCCTGTGAGGTTCCCTTGTCCATGTTAACATGCCTATTGGTATTGTACTTGCTTGGGTCTTGTAAAAGCAGCATATTCTTGAGGTGTCATGAGTGAAGTTTCCCTGTCTTCTCTAGGAGATATAGTCTCATAAATTTCCTAGAAGTCATCATTTTTACCATCCCTACCTTCCCATATATCCTCAGTTTTGTACCTGTATTTAATTATAACAACTGTAAGTTTGCTTGTCCCCTTTTGTCATACTTGTCTGGCAACATTTAAGTGCTTTTTGCTATGACTGTCATCTGTGCAATATAACTATCGTCGGCCTCTACCAGAAGCCCTTAGTGTCTTCTAGACACTAGAAGCTAGAGGCTAGACTTGCAATGCCCCGCCCCCATCCATTCCCGATCTATACCAAAGTCTTTAAACCTTGCCTTCCCTTAATTACTTTGGATACACTGTCCTTAACCCAAGAAAAAGACCGTTCCTCTACCTGTGCCCTAGATACTCACTCCCAAACATCATTCCAATGGCTGCTTCCTTCTCCCAGCCCCATCAGCAAGGACTTTCATTGGCTCATTTCCAGTAAAATACACACGTGCTCTGACTTCACCGTTTCCTCTAAAATGAACTCTGCTCTCCCTTTCAGGCAAGTTCTTCAAAAGATTGCCCAGCCTTTCATTTGTAAATCTTAATTTTTTCTTTTCTCATTCATTGCTGGACATTTTCATAAGCTTCAGTGCTGATCTCAGGGCTGCCTGTGACTTTCATGATATCACCAAAAGAATTCTTACTATCAACTTGACCTATAAAAATCATTTGAGAATGTTGATCACTTTTTCCTGGTTGAAACCTTCTGTTTGCTCCAGGAAAGCAGATTCCTCTTCCTTTGCCCGCTCTTCACCTTTCTCCATCACTCTGGCCACTCTGAGTTTCTCTTGCTAGTCTGTCCTTACTACCTTTACATGGCTACTCTGGGTATCACAATGGGAGCCAGTGAACCTGAATCGTAGTTAAAACTGGGCAATTAAAGGTGTTTAAAAATATGAGGCCCTTTGGAGGGTACAGTGTGGCAAGGACTTTGGGTTTTTTTCTCTGAGATGAGAAACCATGGAAGGGTGCGGAACAAAATCATTCCTGGAGCTCCCGGGGAACTTTAAGTCGGGGAGTCGTATGGTTAGGATCTTATTTTAGGGCAGGCACTCTGTTTGACACAACACTCAATTGAGTGTGCCTTTTTAGGTAGGCAAGCTTGGAAAAGTTACATGGCTATAACAGGCTATACAGCTATACTCCAGCCCCTGGTACCTCTGAGCATCCTGGCCCTGCATCCTCCCACGCCTCAGCAGCTCTTGAGTCTACTCGCATCTGCACCCTTCCTGTCACATCTCAAGTTCTGCCCAACGCCCAGCTACTTGCTCACCTCTTTCATCTCCCTCTTCCCTGCTCTCTGTAAGGCCAGTTTCTTTCCACTCCTGCAATCACTTACTTGACACTAAACTTTAACCAGGCAGCTCTTTAAACACAATGTCTCCTCCGTCTGGAACACTCGTCTTTGCTCCTAAGCACTGTCTGGCTAACTTCTGCTCATTCTCACACCACACCCTTGATCTTCAAGTGTGTATACCACATGCTCAGGGATGATTGTCTTTGTGCAGGATGGAGTGAACATTTGCCAAGAACTACACACTGTTCCTGTTAGGAACTCTGCAGGGGATCTAATTTTGTGACCGGGAGCCTTCCAGACACAAGTCTGTCCCCACAGCTTATATTCTTACCAAGGATCCACCTGATTTCTTCCTCTTAAGTCTTCTTGCAGGAGGATGTTTTCCTTTCCCCATTAGCCATTCTCCTTCCATAGCTCTGTGTTCCCCTGTGCTTCTCAAAAGCAGCCTCTTCAGAACGTGGCTCATTAAAGGTCATGCTGTTGTTGCATCTCAGGACTCCCATGGAAATATTTGCGTTTTGCTTTATTAAATTGTTTCTTGTGATCGTGGCTTTGGAAGGCTTTCTTACAACTTTCTATATCCCAACCATTAGCAGAAGTTGTACTACTCTGTCCTTAGTCCCTTCAATCTGCCCAAGGACGCCATCCTTTTGAAGATGCTGCCAGCCAGCCCTGCTTAATCTTATATTAGCAAATATACCTTTTGATCAATGGACCAAGTTACTTGCCTATTTGCTTAGAGTCCTGTTGGGAGTCAGTTTAGGGTACAGCCTGCCTTGACTTCTACTTCAATGCAAGCCCAATGTTTGCCACATAGCAAACCCTTAATAATTGTCTCTCGAATGACATTTACACATTTGCACTTTCACCTCTTTATCTTCCACAAACTCTTGACTTAGGTATAAACTTACAACTTGCAGCCTTTCTGGGGCACAGAATTTGTCGGCCTCTCTAGAGTAAAGACAGGTTCCCAGTCAGAAGTGGGAAAATCCAGGAATGAGTGAGGGGTGAGATTAAAAAAAAAAAATCACCACTACCCACTGCCTACTAGTAAGTAGTGTTTGTGTGTATGTATAATACAGGACTGTCAATGTGTGAACTTCCCGGTGGGTCAGAGGACAACAGAAGTTATTTGATATATGATATGTGTCAATAAGTGATGCTGGAAGATGTGCTGTCTAGTCAGCAGAAGGCACAGCTATTTCCAGCTGCCTTCTTGGGTCCTGGTTTTGTGTTGCTCATCCATCATCATGCATAGTTCCCACAGCAGTGCCCTTCTCATTTTAAAAATGGAATTTCTAGGATTAGTAAAAAACAATCCATGCCTAGCAGTTTTGGCAAACGACCAGGAATCTTCTGACATATATGCTTTCATGCATACTTTCCCCACCCTGGCAAAAAAATAAAACGTATTGCCAGATCTCATCTACTCTAGTGAATTTTGGCTGAAAGCCGAGCAGATCATAATGAACACTGGCTTTAAGGAGACAGACTTTACCTGTCCCTTCTTGAATTTTTTCACCTAATAAAAGTCTTTCAAATTTTAAGCACTTACTTTTGTTTTTGTGGGTGACTGGTAGATGACTGAAATTTAATTTTTTTTCTCAGATAAGTTCTTAGGTGGGAGAACAGATGAGAAATAGCCCCCATTTGTACTCTATTACTTGTTTTAAGATGAAGAGGTCAGAAGAGCACAGAACTGGTTCAAAATCCCAGAAAGAAAGAAAAGGCTTTTATTCTTATCCCCTTCTCTAGGCCCCATTCCTTAAGAGCAATGTAACCCCTCTGTGGCGACTCAGTTAAGGGAAGGAATCGTAGTGTAATTATTCCAGTGTGTCTGTTTGAGACTACTGCTAAATGATCTGGTTTTCTCAACGCAACTCAGAACACTGGGCCATAAATTTATATGCTGCTGGTGGGAGACTAGATTCCTCTTTAGAAAGCCAATCACCTCAAGGGAAGGGACTGAAACACATTCAGTCAGAAATTCCTCAGTAAAGCAATAGACAGCCCAATATTATTCTCCAAGTTTTTGACATTTTATTAATTAGCTAATTAATTAATAAAATGTTAAAAGGCTTTGGAGGAGGAAATTCTATCTCACTTTTCTACTCCTGGGACTTTTACCTTAGGAGGTGACTGATACAAAGAAGCTAGTAGCATTGGAAGTGTTACTGGTCAACTGACTAGGGTCTTTCTGCTCTGCTGGGTAAGAATTGTAGGTATGTGGGAAGCCATTCTGGTGCTGGCAAATCTAGGTGAGCACCTGTCTTAGTTTGGGTTTCATTGCTGTGAAGGGACAATATGACCAAGGCAACACTTATAAAGGTGAGCATTTAATTAGAGCTGGCTTACAGGTTCAGAAGTTCTGTCCGTTATCATCATGGTGGGAAGCATGGCAGTATGCAGGTAGACATGGTGCTGGAGGAGCAGAGAGTTCTACATCTCCATCCAAAAGGTAGCCAGGAGGAAGGTTTGATTCCACACTTGGTGAAGCCTGAGTCTAGAAGCCCTCAAAACCAACCCACACAGTGACTCGCCTTCTCCCACAAGGCCACACCTTCTAATAGTGCCACTCCCTATGGCCAAGCACTCTAACACATGAATCTATGGGGCCCAAACCTGTTCAAACCACCACAGCACCCAAGTCCTATAGCTGGGATTCACAGACCCAGTGGCTTACAGCTCCTTCTGGCACTACAATACCAAGCTGAAGGCTCATAGCTCTGGGGCCAGCAGCCCTGGCACTTGTCACCGTTAGCTTCAGTGAGCAGCAAGCAGAAGTATGTGGATCTTCTAGTGCTGCTCTCTCACACAGGCTGTGAATGTCCAGGGTCACAGCTCTTGTACTGGGGCATTAGGATTCTTGGTCCTCAGGCTTGGATAATCTCTGCTTGTCCTCCAGTAAGCGAAGCCTGACGTGCCTAGTCTCGAGTTCTTCTTTTCCTCATCTGCTTTGCTTTTGCCTATCTCATCCTCCACCATTTCCGCCTTGGCTGTTCTCTGGAGCTCCCCGACAGCTGTGTTGCCACTGTCACCGCTGCAGCGTCTGCTGCTATCTTTCCTTCACTCTGCTAAGGGTGAGAAGTCAATTGCAGGCAAGAAAAGACCTCTCTAGAGAAGCCATCTAAGGGTCTCAGGTTGCACATCACGGGGCAGTACAAGAGGTAGTCTTCCTGCCCCACCTGGAGATCTATCCCATAAACAGACACCTAAAAGTGCTTGCTTACAGGAGCCTGATGTAGCTGTCTCCTGAGAGGCTCTGCCAGAGCCTGACAAATACAGAGGTGGATGCTTACAGCCAACCACTGGATTGAGCATGGGCACCCCAATAGAGGAGCTAGAGAAAGGACTGAAGGAGCTGAAGGGGTTTACAACCTCATAGGAAGAACAACAATATTAACCAACCAACCAGACCCACCAGAACTCCCAGGGACTAAACTACCAACCAAAGAGTACACATGGAGGGATCCATGGCTCCAGCCATAGATGTAGCCGAGGATGGCATTGTTGGGCATCAATGGGAGAAGAGGCCCTTGGTTCTGTGAAGGCTCGATTCTCCAGTGTAGGGGAGTGCCAGGGCGGTGAGGTGGGAGTGGGTGGGTGGGTACCACCCTCATAGAAGCAGGGGGACAGAGGATGGGTTAGTGGGGTTCCAGAGGGGAAACTAGGAAAGGGGATTAACATTTGAAATGTAAATACATAAACTATTTAATAAAAAAAAAAGAGGTAGTCTTCTGGCTAACTCAGAAAGTGAGCCCAACAGTGTGCTTCTACCAACAGAATGGGGTTGCATGCATTTACCACAGAAATGACCGACTGACCAGCTTGTACCAGTCAGAGGCCTCTGCTGCTCCATTAGGGGACATATACCTCCTCTGCTCTGGGCTGAGAAAATGAACCTCCATTTGACTGAGGGTTTTTTGATGGCACAAAGCTCTGTGTGAGATGTTTAAAACAATCGCAACTGGGAGAGGGCCTTTAGGAGTATAGTTATGACTCTGCTGTAATAGCAAGCAGCTGTGGTTACTGGCTAGCCTCCTCAGAATGGCCACTGCTGGCGGGAGGGCAGTCCAGCTAGCTGCTTAGCTGACAGTCCTCTGCCTGAGGCAGCTGAAGCACTAGGGAAGGGTCTGACGGTTGTCAGTTAGGGAGTCACAGTTCCCTGGCTTCCGATACCTGGCTCAAAGGAGGAATGAATATAGACAGGGTGATTACAATAGCCCTCTCTATATTCACATCATTAGCAATGGTCAAGTTGCCCACACCAATGCTGTGGCAAGGCTAACTCTGCTCTAGGGAGAGGGACCACATCCTAACCACGAAAAGGAGGCAAGACTTCACGTCATACCAATAAGAGAAATGCCAGACCTTGGTCAGGAGACAAGGCAGCACGATAGCCTTCACTGAGGCTTTTCTTATGAAGTCAAGGCAGGGCAAACAGTTTAGGATTATCTAGCTTAAATGATTCTGGTGCTCCTGAATTCAGCATCAGAGCCGCCATTTGTTTGGAGTAAGAAACACGGCAGACCTCGGTCACCAGCCTTTGCTTAGTTCTGCCCACCTTTAAAGAAAAGGTCTATTTTTAAAAATGCAGGGAGTTGATGCCACTCTCAGCTGCTTTTCATTAACCTCGCCTGGCTTTTTCTGGAGGTGACTCAGCACCTGGACTTCTGAAAGCAGTCAGGTTATTTTGGATCACAGCTTCATCCAGGCATTGAGACAGACCCCTCGGCATCAACATTTCCTCTTGAAGCTTTGTTTCTGGCCTTCAAAACAACATTGGAGTTGTGTTAGAACGGATTAAAAAAAAAAAAAACCAGGCCAAAAGTTATGAGTACAACGGCTCAGAACAGTGGTATTGGGGACCAAACCTTAGGGCCTTCCATATGCTAGGCAAGTGCTTTACAGGTGAGTTATTTCCTGAAGTAGAGAAGGACACAGAGGGGGAGGGGAAGGGGAAGGAGAAGGGGAAGAGGGAATTATGGTGAGACATCTAATAGTCACCGGACAAAAGTAGACATATTGCTAAGGAAATATGCATATTAAATGGAAACAGGAAATTATTTCTGGCAATCAATGAACAATATCATGTCTTTCCTCCTTTATTTTCTAGGCTAGATCCCACTGGTTTTCCTCTGTACCTGGCTTTAGAAAACCTTTCTCCTGTGTAACTGTGGCAGGAATGACTGATGTATCCTGAAGTATCTCAATACCAAAGGCAAACCCAGAACCACATAAGAGCCACCAAGAAGAAAGAGCAACCTGGATGTATCAACATTAGGAACTTAACTTTCTCTAGATTTCTGAATAAGGACTCCACATGCCAACGTGGAGACTAAAGGCTTTACAGGCAGCCTTATTTCCCCTTCCTAGTTTAAATTGTTTTTGGTGGTGGTGGGGGGGAGGAGGTGGCAGATATCAGGACATATAAAACCAATGTCTGCTAGAGATATGTAATCAGATTTGATTTTGGGGTGTCTATTATTCCAGGATCCTAAGAAATTGTCGTTTCTAAGGTTTTAATAGTGATGCTATGAAATTATTTCTTTTCTAGGTGTTTTTCCTGCAGTAGGTTTGAGGAACAACAATGCAAGGTCTTGTTAAGATTATCTCTGCACTTCTCAGAGATGGTAGCATCTAGGAGGTATGGTGCAGAAAGGACTCAGACAACACTTCACACTTTTTCAGAACTGCTTGTCACACATGAGTGTAATCTATCTATCAGGCAAATCCAGGAAGCGATAAGACCATTGAAGCAGATGTTCACATGATTTGTTGAAAATCAAGCACCGGGGGACTCTAAATAGAGCAGAGCCTCACATACTACAGGCGAGGACTGCGCCCGCACATGTTCTCCAGGACCAGGCAGTTCGGAAAGGATGCATGATTGAGCATTCATCACACAGCTTGAGGTACTAGCGTTCAAGTCTGAGGACAACAGCCCACAAGAAATTTGGCAAGGTGCATAAAAACCCCTGAGTCTAAATATTACTGAAAAATATGATTTTCTTTGTTAAAATGCATCTGCTTTGTTTTAATGAACAAACATTTTCACTAGGATTAGTGGGAGAAAGACCAAAGAAATATTGCCATGAAGTTTATTAAAAAGTAACTTATTTTGGTCTGATTTAAACTTGATGTGAACTAAGAAAAGCAATTTCTCAAGATTACAGTCTAAGCAGAAATGGGCCAAAATGAACTACTTTCTACTTCCTTATCACTGTGGTAAAAGTCATCATTAGATAACTCTGGCTTACTTTAGAGGTTGTCTGGGTCCTTATTTCTTTTGTGCAGTGTCTCAAAAGCAGAGATTTCCTAAAACAGTTATTAGAAAGCTCTTACTTAAGATGGCTGCAAAGATTAACCTTAACTTTGGCCGGAGTCTAATCTTGTCTGGAGTTTGCTCAATGATAGGACGACAGCTGTGTTTATAAGAAAGATCAAAGTTTTGTAGCTAAGCACCATCATAAGCAAAGCAGCCAGCAGCTTTTGTCTTTTATTACAGAGAGACTCAATAAAGCATTCTAAATGCAGATGGGAGACATGCTTGCTTCATAAACAATAAGTCTACTGCATTATGCGAATTGCTTGTAAAGGTTAAGAAACCCAGTGGCTTTATTTTGCTTTCTATTCCTTGTTCATAAGGAGTTTATAAGCTTATATAAGTGTTACAAGTTCCAAGATCTTTTGTCAAAAATTACCACAGGATGCACAACATGAGAGGCATACATGGAAGTAAGTTGATCCAAAGAAATTTCTAGGCGAAAATGTCACCAGTTCCTACTCAGAGGGGCAACTGTTTTCCCGAGGTAGTTACAGAATAGCTGAAAAGGTCAGAAAGTAGTTTAATGCTCTGGTTTCCCATAAGGACCGGGTCCACATGTGCAACAGAAACCACTCATGTAAATACATCATAAAACATTTTTCTTTTATAAAAATGATATCATCAAAATGATAGCCTAATGATTTTATTGTATTACATTGCTTAGTTCTTAATAAATGTTCTTTACAAAGTCATGTTAATTGAAGAAGTCTGGGTCTTTATCTAACAAATACTAAGCATGAGAAGCCCTCCTTCTTTCAGTTGTTGGTCAGGGTTGTCTAGAGATTATAAAAACATTATAGGCTTTTGCCCTTACAGGGTATTGCCTTCATTGCCTACCAGAAGTGGAAGGGAAGTCTCTATTGCTGAGAACAACATGGACTTTGGACACAGGCCCAGAGGACCCAACAGGGATAGGACGGAGTGAAGCAACCAACAGCTTTACCTAGCTACAATGCCTATGAGCCAACGTGACTAGAATGGTATGGTAACTTTAAGGGTGTAGTAGTGGCACACATATGTTGGTGGCAACCAACAGCTCTCTAATGGACTTAAGACTTGCTTAACAAGAGGGAAATTGTGATTCGTACTAGAAACCCAGCCAGTTACCCAGGGCTAGTGGAATCAAGGACTTTGGAGGAAAACTCACAAATAAAAGTTTAGTAAACTTTTATAATCATCCCTAATTATGTTTTAAACATTTGTTCTGCCCACAGATAAGTGTAGTTCTCATCCCTTATTAAGGAAACTTAGTACAAAAAAGAAAAAAATAGTACAAAAACCCCACAGCCAATCAAAATATATAGTTGTGGAGTCAGGTTTCAACTGATACATTTATAACATGACTCTCACATCTATAGTTCGGGGTAACATTACAGAAAGAGCAGGTGGAAAGATTTTAAGAACCAGAGGCTCCCCAGAGAGTTTGCTGTAAGAATTGTGTCTCTAGTAATTTCAGAAGCTACATCAACAATGTCTCAAGCAACATGACTGCCTAAACGTGAGCTTGCCTAAACAAAGACAAGAGGCATGTCAAAGTGGTTAAAGGCCAGGAGGCCTCAACCCTCCATAAGGAGCTACAGGCAGCCACTGAGTATTTGCGTAGAGTAGGAGAAATAGTCTTCTTCAGGGAAGAGCACACTAATTGCTTATCTAACACTAAAAGGTCAGCTCTGACAATATACATACAAGTAACATTACACGGACTGAGCAGGTTGCATTTAGGTGTTTAGGAGTGAAAAAGGCGTCCATAAATTTGAAAGAGAGCAGGGGTTGGGAGTGGGCACATGAGAGGATTTGGAGGGAGAAAAGAAGGTGTAAATGATGGAAATAAAGAACAATAATGACAGTAAAATAACAAAACCAGGCCTGTGTCTTAGCGTTAAAGTTCTTTAAATGTGCAATTACATTTAAAGACAGAGGGTTTTCAATCAGCAAGGTGTACTATTGAAGAAACTGCTCACTGCTGTCCTGTCACTGAGCACACAGGCAGTGAAGAGTCATTGGAACAGAACACTAGTTTTAAGGACTCAACTGAACTGCTCTAAGGGAAACTGAGCAATCGAAAAGTCATTTCCACCTTGCAAACTTATTTCTGCTGAGAGTAAAGATGCTACTACTTGGGTCAAACCAAGYTAATGTCTAAACTATAGAAAATTATGGAAATAGTTTGGAATAGATGTTTCTTTCCTTTTGGGGGAATGATAGTGTCTTTCACTATCACTAACGCCACTGCCTTTCTGGGAGTGTCTGCTTCTGGACAAATTAGGAGCAACAACAACAACCAAGTCACATACGTACAAAAAAAGATTTCAATATTTCTTCTACTGACATGAGATTTAAAACAGCTAAAGGAATGTGTCTAGGTCAGTGTCTATAGTCACAAACTATCAAAGTAAGAAACAAACACGAGTGTATGGTTCTGTTTTGGCATGAGAGTCACTGAAATTTCCCAACAGCCAGATCATAAAAGGAGACTAATGACTCCATCATCTGGCAAGGCCGGGATTAGTTCTCATATCCTGTGGATTTGTGAGGCCCTGACTTTGTTCAGCAGTGTCAAACAATGCAAGGTCTGACATACAGGCACAGCTTTTTCTCTTTCCATGATGTCTGTATGTGAGGCCATCCTGAAGGACACTCCAACAGAAGGAAACCCTCTGAGACATGTTTATAAACAAACRCAGGGAAGCTAAATCCAGAAAACACTCAATATCAGAATCCGAGTTATTTACCAAGAACCAGAGTGATGACTAACAGGTCCCTATGGGCATTTTCTCCAGTCTGTCTGACTTACTAACTCACTAATAGACAAGGTCTGACTCTGTAGCACAGGCTGACCCTGAGCTAATGACACCCCTCTTAGGTTATGGCTTGTGCTTTAGTCTAATAGAAACACACTTCAAAGAACAGGCTTCCTAAGGAAAGTGCCAGGATACAACCTAAAAGAATACAACAGAGTGTAACAGCTGGGCAGTATCCAGTAACGTGTACGTAACTAAGGGCAACGGAGAACGCTGTTCTTCCAACTGAAGGTAAAGAAATCCCTCTCAATTCTTGAAAATGTTTTATTATATAGTAATATTATGATTTACCACTGGAAACAGCATTTTCTCCCCTTTTAGGTTAATAGCTCCTGTCTCTTTTTTGGCAAAACTGCATTTAAACATCTATAAGTCATCTTTTTCTAAGACAGTTACCGTTAATAAACAGATGCCAGTTACAGTAAATAGTACAACAGCCAAGCTGTACATTCTGGATTTATTCTAGGCAACCCATCCTGGATCTCAACTTCAGCATTCTCATGTCCCAATCTCAATCCCTAAGTACAACTAACTTTGTTTTTACATCGCTTCATAAATTTAAGATGACAATTTTCAAATATTTGAGTATCTTCTGGATTCTCAAGTGTTTTTATCTTTGACAATTAGGAAAAGTATATATGAGCCGGGCGTGGTGGCGCACGCCTGAAATCCCAGCACTTGGGAGGCAGAGGCAGGCGGATTTCTGAGTTCGAGGCCAGCCTGGTCTACAGAGTGAGTTCCAGGACAGCCA
>BDUI01000009.1:89350-119913 GCA_002335545.1 Apodemus speciosus
CAAAAAAAAAACAGTGAAGGGGAAAACATTCTCTAATGCACTGATGGTAATTTGAGAATGTAATAACTAACTGAAAGTGTGGAGTTAGATTATAACTATGAAGTACAAGTTAAGAGGGATGACCCGGTTGACCTAAGCCTCCTGTATATAAAGGTTAAAATCTAGGATCTGGTCCCTAGAGAACACACAAGAATCAGTCTTACTTATTTACTTTACATAGGTTTCAATTTCCATCCTACTGCCCTGTAAATGTTGTGACTTAATTTTTCCCCCATGGCTAAATACTAAAATCCAATTGTGTGCATACATATGCAATATTTCCTTTATCTATTGATGGGCATCTAGACTATTTGTTAGCTATTCTGAATAGTGTAGCAGTAATCACCAGACACATCTAGGAACACACATACATACCATGAAACTAAAAAGGGGACCATGAGAAGTGGAGAAGAAAGGGTATTCTATTGTCACAGGGACACAGAATATGTATGACATGAAGGAACGATGGAGGTCTTGGAGGACAGGAAGGGGACAAATAAGAAGGCAGGAAGACGACAGAAGGGACATGGGATACAGTAATCAATGAGAACAAAATATGCACGCCAAAAGGAAACCTATTAATTTGTATTCTAATTTTAAGAAAGCTAAAATAACAAAACAGGAAAATATATCCAAACATATAGGAATAAAAAGTAGAAAACAGCTTAAATTTAAAGAGAAGTTGCAGTAATATAATTGTTTAAGAGAAAAAGCTTTAACACTGTATATTTGGTAGATAGAGTCAATAAAGTCTTATCTTTTGTGCAAAATTGAGGGCAGAACGGTAAAATGAAAAAACGCCTGAGGATGGCAGAAGTCTGTGAGACCCAGGTGTCAAAGGGAGGAATCTGGATGCCTGCAGGAAATGGCGCGGGGTGGAGTCTGAGCCGCGCCTGGCATTCAGACTCTGTGAGAACACACTGGCCAATGAGAGGTAGTGCTGAACGGCCCCCCATTCACCATGAATTACAGCTAAATGGTATTTACGACTCATTCGGACGTTAGAAAGCTTTAGTCTGAGTGCCACTAATACAGGACACATGTGCCTTACGCCACTGACACTTCTTGCTTATACATGGCTCATAGGTATAGATTAAACTTCTGTTTGTTTGTTTTTTTTTAAACTGCATATGGCTAACTAGATTGAATACCAATTTTTAGGCTGTAATCTGCCAAAGGCCAGGAAAAGCACATTGTATATATGAATGATGGTTGTAAAAAAGCTAACAATTTTAGAGAAACTATTACTTATTGCTATAAAAACCCAAATGTAATTGTACTAATTTGTGTCTGAGGTAGAAAATCACTGGTTCTTTCCTTTATGGGTGTGGCTATTATACCTGTGTGTCTTTTCAACTCGGTAAAGGAAAATTAAGTTATAGATAACAACCTTGAAAGTTTCCTCAGGATGCCAGCATACACTCATTCCAGGAGAATGGAGAAGGAAATGAGCTGTCTGCTTCCCTTCCAAGTTCCAAATCCTAAGAAAAAAGAGTATATAAAATAAATGAAACTTTGTCAAATGTATTTAAAGTCATTAACTACATATTATTACATACATTTGTATTTGATAAATATCTTTTGAGGAAAAAATAGTGATGTTGGAAAATATAAAAGTAGCACACAGAATTTAAGGATTTTCATGCTTAATTATGGGAACAAAGTCATATTTTCTAATTAATCTAACATAGTATCATATTACTTAATTATTTATATGTTCATTGTAAGCAAAATCAATATTTCTGGCCACTAGTCAGGTTGCAAGCCTACTTACGTCATTTTAATTAACAATTATCCCTATCAAAGGTGTTTATTCTCATTCACTCTCACTCCACCCCCCCCCCCAACCCTTCTATTTCCAAAGTAACACATGAAGGAGCGAACATGGAGTGACAGGCATTTAGTCGGACAGCCATTTCCAACAATGCGTATTCCTTCTACTTTGGGATATGTCCTATCTCACACGGTTTCTCATCTGGCGGACTTCTCAAGTGTTTGCTCCCACAAGTTGGCCATGCTTAACAGTTGCCAGATTAAAGGTGGGTTAAAGAAGCGGGCGCTTGATTCTCTACTGCTGATCACCAAGCATCAGCTTACAAACAGGGCCCTTCATCTCACTGCCTTTTCCTCTCAGAGATCATGGGCGGCCCTTGGGGGTGAAAGTGCCACCCCTGGGAACCTCGCTGTCTGTAGCTCATGCTCTCCCTCAGCCAATGGTAGGTACACCGTGCTGAGCAGACTCAGAAGTTCCACGGCTGAGGGGTAACATAGCGCCTCCAGCATTTTGGTCCTCAGGTGACCACATTCAAAGCTGAGGGGTGCGGTCAGTGGAGTGTGTGTTTAGCACACTTGAGGCTCTGGGTTCCATCCTCAGCAGTTTCCTAACAATAATCAAAAGCATCCATGAGGATTTCTATTTTTCTTGTAGGTTTTATAGTTCTTGATTTCTTTTTCTTTTCTTTCCTCCCCCCCCCCCCCGAGATAGGGTTTCTCTGTATAGCCCTGGATGTCCTGGAACTCACTCTGTAGACCAGGCTGGCCTGGAACTCAGAAATCCCCCTGCCTCTGCCTCCCAAGTGCTGGGATTAAAGATGTGCACCACCACCACCCGGCAGTTCTTGATTTCTTTAGGACTGTAAAGAAGTTTTAAAAATTAAGTAGGCAAAGTTTTTTTTCTTCTAAAAAGTATAGGATGTCAAATTTGACATCACAGTAACATATGAAGTAGGAGCAGACATATGTCCAAGGATCACCTACTTGATTAAATATTAGAATCATCCTTTACCAAAAGACACTTTTTACTATATCAGAGAGACAGTTAAGGTTTAATTAAAGAAGCAAATCACTAAGGGTTTATGCTCTTGTCCTTCAGCCCCCAGCACGAGATTAGACATTAAGGCAACTGAATCTACTTTCTACTGCCATTTCCATAATGAAGTATTGGGCTGTCATATATTTTTATCACTATTGGGATAGTAGAAATTTGTCTTCTCAGTTAAAGGCTCTCATTAGAGGGGGGGGGCTAAAAAATGTACTCTTGATTTTATTTTAAAATGAATTTGATTTTTGTTGGCTATTATATAAATTAAACAAATACGCATCAATATTTTCATGGTTCTTTTCCCCCTTTCAAATCCAGAAGACAAAGAGGTGAAAAAATAGAGATAGTTAAAAAATAAGTCAGTTAACTAAGCATATTGTGGTCTAATGAACCAAATTTTAGTCTAATTTAAGCAGTATTTTATCCTGATCAGAACCTGATGATCTTTAAAAAAGAGAGCTAGTTCATGCATGAGGAGGGTCATATGGATTATATTTCAGAGGACTAGGATACAATGATTTATGGTTTGTAATTATACACTGATTCAATAATTCCCAACTGTTACATGATCTCAGTACTAAGTATGCAAAATACAACAAATTGGACTAAAATAAGTTATCCTAACTAAATCAGCTGCAGATGGTACAGTTTAAGTTGTTATGTCTTATTTCCCCTTTTGATAGATTCCATAATTATCTCTCTGATACATATAAGGCTCTCTGAAATCCTTTTGTGAAGTTCAACGTATTTTCTACCTTTAAGGCCATCTGATGAAGTCACACCTCTTTCCCTGTTTTGGAAGTAGACCACACATGCAAACAGTGCTTGACTTTTGGTACACAAAGCAGAGTCCTCTCATGGAGCAGCAGCCGGAGCTGGAACACTGATATCAGCCTTGCTCTGTTCGAGCTGTGTCCTCACTCTGAGGAAAGCTGAAGGCGTCACTACCGTGACTTCTACCAAGGTAGCTTAGATGCTAACAGCAAACGAAGGCACACAGCAGGTGCTTCTTTCACTCACCTTCGAGTTGGGTGGAAATGCCTAACAGAACTGCACGAGGTTCTAGTCTCTTCACTCACTTCAGAGCTCTCAGGAGCATCCTCAACAACAGACATGCAGACTGTTCTCAAGGTTTTAGCAATAGTGCCATTGGAGCCTTCTTGTGCATGTCTGGCGTGAGTGAGTGCACACCTCCACACAACACCCCCCTCTGGGCACACAACAGCTTCCACACATCTCTACTATCTGCTCAGAACATAGCCAGCATGGGAATAGTGGATCACAGTTTACAAATGTATTTGACTTTGGCAAGGCACACATTTGTCAAAGTGTTTTCCAAATTAGCTATACTATATTTTCTTTTTCTCCCACACATATTTCTTTTTAATTACTGTAAAAAGGTAAAACTTTTATTTTATATTCTAATAAAAACAACCACTTGACTGAATCTCCAGAGCTGAAGTTTTCCAGATGACCCTATTTTATAAGCCAAATTTCATTCTAAGATTTTTTCCCCCAAATTGTCTGTGTTTTTCTACATGG
This sequence comes from Apodemus speciosus, assembly GCA_002335545.1. NCBI lineage: Eukaryota > Metazoa > Chordata > Mammalia > Rodentia > Muridae > Apodemus > Apodemus speciosus. Next base: position 93,753 of record BDUI01000009.1, read on the forward strand.
ATGGATATGCACATGTATGTGCAGGTGCCTGCAGAGGCCGGGGTACCAGATTTCTCCAGAGCTAGAGTTATCGGTGGTTTTGAGCATCCTGAAGTGGGTGCTAAGAGACAAGGATGGGCCTCTACAAGGGCATTATGCACTCTTAACCAGCCAGGCACTTTCCGGGCCTAAGATAGAGTTCTCAAATCACTACTCTTCATTCTTTGCATTTCAGTTATTTCCTTGTTCTATGCAGAGATATATTTACACAAAATTTAAAACTTAGTTATCCTGGTTGGTTGGTTGTCAATTCAACAAAGCTAGATTTATTTGGGAAGAGAAGCCTCAATTGAGGTCATGCCTCCATCCAGATTGACTACGGGCAGTCTACAGTATGTTCTGTTTTGTTTTTTCCCATTAATGATTGATGTGGGTGGGCCCGCCTGCTCGGAGGTGGATAAGAAAGTATGCCAAGCAGGCCATGGAGCGCCAGGCAGTAAACACCATCCCTCCATGGCTTCTGCTTTTGTTCCCAACTTGAGCTCCTACCTGACTTTCTCAGTGATGGAGTATGATCCAAGAGTTAGTTAGAAGCCCTTTTCCCCAAGTTGCTTTTGGCCATGGTGTCCTATCACCACACCAGAAACCCTTACTAAGATAGTGCAGCACAATATGCACCCGATTCCTTATGACGAATTCTTCCTAGCTCCCTCTGTGAAATCGTAAGAAAGAGAAAGCTATTTCCTACTGTGCTCTCAAGTACAATTGTTATATGCTTACCAAGATGGAATATGAGTGCTCTGCCTAGTTTAATAATTATATAAACCGACAAAATATGAACAGGAAAGAGCTACATAAATGAAATTAAGTTGATAGTAAGTAACTAAAACTCAACCCCCCAAACCCTAAATTAGGTACGTGAGAAAAATTAATCAAATATTAACTGAACTGTTTGTTAACCATGCTGTTTACCCTGTAATATTTTATTATGGTAGTAGCTCATAATACGAGGGAGAGAGTCAAAGACAGAGAGACAGAGAGAGAATGTGAGGAAGTGCACACGAGCATGGATGTTCTAATGCCATCAGTGGACTAACCAGCTAAGAAAAAACCCTTGGCCCGACTGTCAAAACCTTGACAAACGAATTTCACATACACAGTGGGTATTAAAATAAGGTGGTAGGCATGTTTCAGATGGTTTCATAGCTAACAAAACAAAACAAAACAAAACAAAACTACTGGTCTAGTTTATGTCAGATAGGAGGGCTTCCTGTAAAAACCAAAAGACACTGAAAACTGGAAATTCAGATATTAAATATTCCAAATTTATTTGTCAACAAATGTGTTAATAATATTAAAAAACCACCTGGTATACTAGAGAGCGAGAGACCTGCAGTCAGGGCGCTCCCCCTTTGTGGCAGAGCACATGTCCACCCTGTCTAAGGGCTTGGCTTAGAGCCCCAGCACCTCAAAGGGAAAACAAACAAACAAACAAACATAAACAATGCTGTCAGTACACATAGTCAAATGCATGGAAAGAAACAGGCAGTTATAAAATGCAGGCTAAAACCTATCAGGTTCAATGACTGGGGCAAAGAGCCGAGATTTATATGAAGTGGACATGTGTCTATATGTAAATGCTTGCAGCTAAATGTAGAGGTAAAGGCTTTAAGGTCTCAAAGAAGCAATGAACCAAAGGCACCAGAGAACTGGGTGATACAGTGCCATCCATCGCCAAAGAAGGCAACAGCAGTTCTCACCCGGGATGGTTTATAACAAGAGTTCCCATGCCAGTACCTTAAACCCATGAATTACAACAAGGGATTCCCATTCCAATACCATCCATGAATTAAAACAAGGAATTCCCATGCCAAATACCATCCAAGAATTACAAGGGATTCCCACGCCAATACCATCCATGAATTATAACAAGGAACTTCCCAAGCTAATACCATCCATGAGTTACAAGGAATTCCCACGCCAATACCATCCATGAATTATATAACAAGGAACTTCCCATGCCAAGACCATCCTGAAAACAAAATTTAGATTTAGCTGTAATATGGAGGAATCAAGAGTTAACTTCATCTAAATTTATGAATTATACTTACTTTAATTTTATAGGGTTTTGCTGAAATCATTTCAGGCTGAGTGCTTTTCAGCAGAATATTAACTTCCTTACCATACAGTATTAAAATGCGATTGTCATATAATTAGTTAATTAAAGGATTTCACAAAGTGTGTGTTGGCCTAGGAGATACCATAGATATTTTTAACTGACAATCGGTGGCAGACACTCTGAGAACTCAAGAGGGAATTCCCTGCGTACTACACTGTTCTTTTTATTTGTTTACTGTCATTTGAGTTGGTAGCTCATTGTCTACTAGGAAGTGTGTTGCAGAAGGACATTTCTGCAGCAAATGTTTTTAAACAACAGACAAAAGAAGGGATGGATGACATTAAGCGACACATCTGTATTCATTTGGCACTCTGTAATGGGTAAAGCCAAAATACAAACCACAGTACTTCTAAAAGACACAACTAGATCACATGAACCGGCGTGCTGATTAATGAAGTAGGAAGAACAGAAGGAACAGTGCAGAGCTGTAGCTGTAAGGACGAGAAGGCACTTTTATAAGGCCCTTGTGTTGACAATACGGTTTTCACTGACTTTGTTGTGATAGCAAAACGGGGACTTCCCTTCTTATGTTAGCTGATTACAGAAAACAGTGGAATATTCTTAGCTGAGGACACATTATGAAAAGAGAGTGAGTCAAAAGGACTTAGCGTTAACATTGGAGATGCTACTGGCATCTCAGGGAAAGTTCACAGGTGGGGCTCTCTAATAGAAAGCCCAAAGCTTGGCATTAAACTTATCAAATCTCAAAACATATTGTTAGTGGAGTGGTGTGCAGTTAGTTTCTATAGCTTAGACTGTAGAAGACTCTGACAGTCTTAAAAGTAGAGACAATTAAATGGAATGATAATCTGACGCACGAAGTTTGCAAAGGGTATGTCAATGTATGTCAGATTTTCAAGTATACCTGGCAATAACATTGGAACTATTATCTTTTGTAAATACTGAAGTCTACTTAGCAAGCAGTAGCAATAACTTTAATATACTAGCAATATTAATATGAAAGAAATGGGTTTCTAATCACAGAGTAATTAGAATTAAAACCAAGAATTACCTATGCTTGTTTTCTTTCTTATTAGCATTAATTCACTCACTGAATTAATAAAGGTATGCAAATGTGATCTAGTTTGTAGTATATTTCCTAAATTATGGAACCATAACATAATAATTAATAATACATTCTTCTGATTTCATTCTATGCTTGGAATTATTTAGGCATTGGGTATGTGGTCTTCAATGCTGGTTATTCTTAAAGAAATGTTGCATTGGCCTATCTTCAAAAAGTTCTCAGTTTCTACTTTGCTACTTCCATCAAGAGCTATTAAAAATATTTTACATATTTTATGGTTCCAACTGGAGAAGGAGAGAAATTCCACCTTAATGACAGACCTAAGAGACTTTCAAATGTGTGTAAACAGGAAGACTGGCGAGAACTTGCTAGCATGTGATACACAGAAGTGAGATACTCTTTTTTTCTTGGAACATTCTTTTGAAAGACTGTACTACTGGCTCTGTGAATAGCATCAGTTAGTGTTCCTAGCCAGTTACATGGGCATACTTGCAAACAACAACCACACAGAGGCTAGAGATGGCCCAGAGGTGAGAGGTCCTCCCGCAGGGGCCTGAGATCAGTTATCAGCACCAGAGGGTTCACAGTTCGCAGCAACTGCAGTCCCAGGAGTCTAATGCCACCTCCTGGACTCTGCAGGTACTACACTCACATGTACAATGACCCCTTCCCACATATACCAAAGTTAAAAACAATATAAAATTTAGAATGAGTCTTATCTATTTAAGAAAGAAAATTGCATTCTATCCTTCTCTCATTCCTAATCAGAACATGAGATCTACAATATCTCATATTTTATAGAGTGTGGATGGTATATTACATGTCTCATACACATTGGTGTTAAACTAAGAGTCTCCTGGTTTGCAGAAGTCAATTTTTCCTTTATTATAAAATTTTATCCAATATTTTTAAGGCTGGGGGGGGATTTCCTTCTGACAGCTTTTGTAATTACAGTGAACACTGAGTCTACTTCTTTTGTATTTCTCAAAGTACTAAGTGTTGAGTATACTAACATGTTTAATAAATATTTGTTGGTCCAACTTATTCTTACAGAATGACACTGTAATATTCAAGAACACCTGTGATTGGGCACTGACTAGCGCTAGGATGTTCTGCACTGATGAATTTATAAGCTTAACCCATTTAATGCCTTACACAGAGGCTGGAGAGTGCCTCCCCAGTTGAGAGCACTTGCCGTTTGTACACGGACCAGAGTTTTGTCTCTAGCACTCAGGTTGGGAGGCTCACACTCACCTGTAACTCGAGCTTCAGGGGGACACCCTCTCCTGCCCATCATGGGTATCCACATATATGTGGACATACAATTACACATAAGTAAAAAACTTAAAAAAAATTAAAACAATGAAAAAGAGTTAACTATGTGGCTGCAGAGGTCTAGCAAGGTCCGTAACCCGGGGTACACAGGCGCAGTGCGGTCTGCCTTTCCTTTGTTGATAAAGGTCTTGGTATGCTGTCCTGGCCGGCCTGCAACTTAAGTAGCTCTCAGAGGTTTCAAACTCAGTCTCCCAGTTGACCAAGATAGGCGAGTGCCACCACACCTGGGTTTCATGTTTTTGTCATAAGTTTTGAAAAGTTCAGTTTATTTAAAGGACTTTGGACTCAAGTTTGTTTTATCTTTTAAGAATCTTTCTTCCATAAGATGGTGGTAATAAAGAGTGAGAGGTCTTTACATTTCTTTTACTAGATAAAAATTTGTCAATTCTCATAATTTTGGGAGAATTTAACTAGTCTACAAAAATAGAGCATAAAAAAATACCCCCTAAAACAAAACCCCCTCTAAAAACAAATGAACTGTAGAAAAGGTCAGAATGTCCCTTAGCAGGGATGGAAGGGGCCACTTGGCTAAAGAACATGAATATGGTTAAGGCGTCACCACCTCATTCGTGGCACTGAACCACTGTTTCAGAGTCACCCAATAATGGAGGAGATAAAGGTCTGTCTAGACACCCCTGCCACCTGACGACACCTCCAGTGCCAGGAGTGGGCTACATCTAACTGAGTTGTTGGCCAAACAGGCCCAAAGAAACCTCCAAATAATCCAGGATATCACCAAGTTTCTTGGTGGGGACAGGGTGACATGGTTCCTATCCCTGGCACAGGGCCCCGGTGTGGGCCTCCAAGAGTGTGGATACCCGCTGTGGGCGTAAGGCTTATTTGCACAATACTGTACATATTTTCACATTCCTTCGAGAAATGTCCTCTCCATTAACAATAATGACTCCATGATAATCTGAGATAGCATTAGTACAGGAGTTGAAGGTGTGGCTAATGTCTCAACAAAATGGTAAACACTAGGACCTTCAGGACAGCCCCTAAGGCTATGGAAAACAGCTTTAGTTCACGAGTGCTATTATATATATATATATATATATATATATATATATATATATATATATATWTCTCAACTATGAAAATACAAGGATGCAATATGAACTCTGAGGAGCTTCATGAATGTAAAGGCACAAAGGCAGCTACACTCTGAGCCAGCCTGTCAGAAAGACACAAAGGCAGGCAGATTCCTGAGTTCAGGGTCAGCCTGAGACACAGCAAGGTTAAACCCAGGTGTGGCAGAAATGGTAATTTCAGGAGAGGGTTCCACCCAACTAGCTTTACATCAGTGCTTACCAAAGGCAGACAGATCTCAGAATTCTTTCTCAATGCTAAAAAAAAAAAGAATATCTTCTTGCTGTCTCCTAAGAATCAAAGGGCTGGGTCACTGGATACTGAATCATAAGATAATCTATAGGAAACCTGGAGGAAATGCCTGGATTAATATGTAAAATAAAAGACTGGACCTGGGTTCTCCAGGAGAAGAGCTAGCCAGAGAAATTTTTAGGATAAAAAGAGAACTGCTGCTGGGCTGGAGAGATGGCTCAATGGTTAGAGCACTGACTGCTCTTCCAGAGGTCCTGAGTTCAATTCCCAGCAACCACATGATGCCTCACAACTGTCTGTAATGGGATAAGATGCCTTCTGGCGTGTCTGCAACAGTGTACTCACATATAAAATAAATAAATCTTTAAAAAAAGCCTGGAAAGCTATATCAAGCAGAACAAGGTCGTCAGCCTAGATCCACGATTTGAGTTCAAGTTGTCCTCTCCGCCGTCCCAGACACCCCTTCTCTTAGAACCCGTCTCTATGCCGGGTTCCAGTATTTTGTAGAGTCTATACAGAAGATACAATGTCTTTATTTTTAAAATGTTTATTAAAAAATGACAAAACAAAACTGTGCCTGGAACATAAGCAACATACCTGCAGGTGTGGTCGTCACTCACACTTGCGATCTCCTGGCCTTCTTTGGGGTGGAACACCAAATCATTAATGAAATCTGAGTGGCCCTCCAAAACCTGAGAGAGAGAGAGGAGATAAGGAAGCACGGCCAGTCTACAATGCCCCTACCTAATATTTTCACTCCATACGTTTTTCTATACTATTTTAATAAATCTGCCATTTTAAAAAGTATGATTTCTCTAACAACTTTCCTAGAAAGGCGATCTTGGAGAGAAGTCAGTCATTCAACACACTGCTTCCAGCTCAGCCTTCCATTTCTAGTGTGCATTTCTTATAAAACACATTATTTTCTTTAACTGCATCTGTTCTCATATCACGGCCTTTCTCATTTACTACATAAAGCTCAAATAACAAGTGAAGTTGCAGAAACACCTTGGGGCTCCTGAGAAGCTTCTTATTTCGTTTCTGTCGCTCTGGACACTTATAAACACTTAGCAAATATGCACAGTATGAAGTTTGCCTCTAATGCTTGCAATCATTTGTTCAGTGTCAGTGACAGCACTGGGGCGGGTGAATACTAAAACCCCACTGTCACCATCAACGCAAAACTCTCCTTCCCTGATGGAACTAATGGGACCGTGTGAGGGTTAATACTATTCTTTTACGAAAATATGATACAATTTCAACTCAACATGAGAGCTACTTACTACTAACAGAAAACACCTGTGTGCGCACACATATATGTTACTATGTATAAAGTGTTCTCAACATGAGAGCTACTTACTACTAACAGAAAACACGTGTGTGCACATTCATATGTTACTATGTATAAAGTGTTGTTCTCTATGAACTTGCTCAGCCAGTGCTTACAACCTTATGAGGCAAACAGATGCCACAGATAACTTTATCAATTAAGAAAAGTTTTCCTGCTCCCTGCCTGCTGTGGGGAGAACTGAGTTATCATACAGGGAGTGATCTGCTGTCTTAAGAGGGTCTGCATTTAGTTTTCTAAGAATCCCCTGAAGAGGTCCCAGCAGGAGCGTGCACTGCAAGGATGACTGCAGCGAGGCCCACGACCCACCCTTCAGAAGGTGTCAGGGTCACGGGCGTCAAGTGCTTCTTTCTCTTTTTGGTTTTCCAAGACAGGGTTTCTCTGTGTAGCCCTGGCTTGTCCCAGAACTCACTCTATAGACCAGGCTGGTCTTTAATTCAGAGACCCACTAGCCTCTGTCCCGCCTTCCCCCCAACGCCCCAGTGCTGGGATTAAAGGTGTGCACCACCACTGCTTGGTTTGCTTCACTTTTCTTACTGTGTTGTGAGAACCTTGGACAACATAGTTTTCACTTCTGCCTGGAGAGTGTGTCCAGCCTGCTGTTGCCACTGTCCCTGTTCTTTGCTGACATCAGAGTGCCATGTGATCTCACTCAGAATCTTCCAGGCCTTCAACACTGATTGGACCGCTGAAGTGTCAAGCCTTAGACAGTCCAGGGTCCCCAGCCTCTTCAGCATGCAGACTGCGGCTGCTGGATGACCCAGTTCCTACTGTGTCAGTCATGGAATAAATCCACTGTTATAAATACATTCATTCTACTGCTCTTTCCTCTAGAGAATTCCTGACTAATCCAATGGTCATTAAAGTGTCATCTTAAACCATGATAAGTATGGCTTCATAAGCAAAGAAAATGAACATATTTTCAATGAAGATGTATTCATTATACTTGTCAATATACCTTGTATTCATTTTTATCTTGAAGATCTGAAGTAAATAATCTAATCTTCATATCAGCAGCGGAAGTACAAAATCTAAAGGAAAAAGGAAGCAGACTATGTTTAGTCTTTGTAACTTCAAGTCCTCTTCCATGCTACCTTTGGCTCTAAGTCATCAAACCTTGTCATAACTCATAAGACACTTTGGGACTGGTGATGGCAGGCTTGGGGGTTATACTGCAGTTTACACTAAAAAAATATTACAGCCATTAAAGAAAGTAGGAGACAAATGCAAGGTTTTATTGTGGAACACATAAGGGGTCAGGACATTCTGGGTGTGTCTTCAACCATCAACAGAATTTCATACTAAGATGGCATTCTCTACCTTTCTCTGAATCGTTGCTACATTAGGGGTTTACAAGTCGTCCTTTCAGGAGACCAGAATACCTCAGGGACTGAAACAAGATGAGCAATCCGAGCTCCACTACCAAGAAAGAAAATGAAGCATAGATGCAAAGTGTAGCCAGTCAGGAAGAGGGCACACACACCGCCCCTGACCCCCACCGCATTACCACCAGAACTTTGTAAATGTAAACTTAACAGTGAGCGATTCTAAGTTGCACCTCAACCACATACAGAGYCCACTATGCAGTCACAAAGCATATTTATTTCAGAATACTCTTAAAAATAGGGCAGATAATAGAGCACATATATGACTATGGTCATATCTAATACATATGTGAATCTGGGTATCCAACCTTTTGGCTTCTTTTAGTTATACTGTTGAAGAAGTGACTTGAGGTAGACATTATATATATAAATATTAATAAAAGCTGATGAGTAAACAGCCTATGTATAACTTTCATGATATTTGCTGCCGCAGATAAGCAAGAAGTCTTCACACAATGATCCTATGTATGGAGTGTCTGCTTGCAGAGTCTTAAAGCCACCAAGCGAGTCCACGTGTGTCACCCCTCACAAAGAAAATGAACACATCTAAGTAACTCTTTTTATATTGTGGAAGTAAAAGGGCATCAAATAGGACACCTGACATTGTGCTCGAGAAACCGCTGCACCTGATTTGATGGACACTGTGACAATTCTGGGTGTTTTGTCAGGATGCCTGCCACAGGATGCTTGGATTTTACTATTAGTATTCTATATTTTTTAAAATAGTTGCTCACAACGATAGATGCTGCCAAAAAGTGATGAGATGAATGTAATTAAAGCAAGGTATAGTGATCTCTGGAAAGATGAGACCTATGAAGTCTAGTTTAAATAAACATAAGGAGACTTGATCAAATTTTAAGTAGGACGTCAGGCTGCAACTCTATGCACCCCATTTAAAAACTGAAGCTAACATATTCATGTTGATGTAATCTTTATTGCCAACATGACAGAATTTATTATTATCACCGAAACAAATCCCCGGGCATGTCTGAAGAAGACATGCGTGATGGTATCCGGCACTCTTGATAACCAAATGAGCATAGCTATGTCTTCCACCACAAATAACAAGCCCATGGTTTGCAACGGTAGGTCAAAACAGTACTGGTAATCACTGTGTTTCACTCTCTAAGTCGTTCTGAGCACATATAGCATCTGATGGTGCCAACTCAATTGTTTGTACTTGGAACATAAAACATTAGAAGCCACATGTCACTGTAAAACTGAAGCCAAACATGCATCAGCATACACATATTTATGTGACTGCAACACAATGTTGTTACCTACAAAATTCCTGGTTTAGTACTGCATGATTGAGTTACCTGCCCCCCACCCCCGCCCCCGATTGATAATGTTTTATTTAAGTTGCCAGCTTTATAGCTATACTGGGTCATATGCAGCCTTTGGGATGTAGGTTGAATACTGCTGTGAGCAATGAAAAGCGTTTTGATACAAAAATAGGCTTTTATTTTTATATCCCTGATCCTTCTAAATTTTACACATTAAGAATATATTATCTTTATAAGACGTATATTTTATTTAAAACAATAAACATATTCTGTCAGTTTGCTCTAAAATATTCTTTAAATTTTAAGTTCCAAAACTGATTTGAGGCAGATTACTAAAAAACAACAAACAAACAAAATCCCTCAAAAATGGTAAACTGTAGTAAACTCACATAATATGGAGAAACAAGTAGTGAAGAATGAGGTGAGTGCCTGTCTGATGCAGTGACTAGTTCAGGGAAGCCCCGCCCAGCCCGGGGTCTGATGCAGTGACTTGTGCCCAGTGTAGCAGTATGTGCTGAACTTGCATTGCTGGGGAGGTGGAAGTGGGCGGGAGCCTTGCACCAGAGATGACATCCAGGCTTGCCCACCAGCTACTGCATGAATGTATCCATGCGCGCGCGCGCGTGCGCACACACACACACACACACACACACACACACACACACACACACTTGTCAAAGCTCGGTTTATGTAGGTGTGTGTGGGAGCCAGAGGCATCAGTTCCACCTGGAGAGGAGTTACCAGTGGTTGTGGGTTGTAAGCCACCTGCTATGGATCCTAAGAATTCAACTCGGGTCTTCTACAAGTACATGATTTTTCTCAAAACCAATCTTTTAAAAATGCTTTCATCAAAACTGAAGCCCACTGAATAGACATGAATGTTATGCTGAACATGAGACTACGTCCTTGCTCACATCTGGGATCAGAATGGCTATACTACTGTTTCAAGCAAATGCAGTTACTTTAACAAAGTAGCACTGCATTGTTCCCACACTTCCATTGTGTGCTTCTGTGTACACACAACAGTGGGTGTGTGGAGTCAGAGGACGACTTGCTAGAGTTAGTTAGCTTTCCTTCCATTGAATGGGTTCTGGAAACTGAGCTTAGGTAGTAAGGCTTGGTGGCAAGCACCTTTACCCACTGTGCTATCTTGTTAGGGCTTGAATAGTCCTTTAATCAAGAATAAGAAGTACAGGCTGGAGAGATAGCTCAGCGGTTAAGAGCACCGACTGCTTTTCCAGAGGTCCTGAGTTTGATTCCCAGCAACCACAAGGTGGCTCCCAACCATCTGTAATGGGATCCAATGCCCTCTTCTGGTGTCTGAAGCCAGCAACAGCATACTCATATACATTAAATAAAAAAAAAAAAAAAAATCAGTCATAGTCATAAATCTAAACTGCAAAGACAATAATCCATAATTATTAAATAATAGCAAACATCAACACATCTTGTCATCTAGCCATGGACCACAGGCATGGCGCACTTGGGATGGCTCACCAGGAAGGACAGTTAGGCTGCACTGAAATGTACCGACTTACTTGATGACAGGCGGCAGCGAATCAAGCTTGGTCTCTGGGCTCCAGGCAATTCCGTCGACTCGGACTCCATGGTGGAATGTTCGTAGTGTTTTATACTGAATCCCTTCAATGTCTGTTTCTTCCTCCTGAACAGATACAGCAAATGTTTTAATGTTATAAGGACAAACAATAAAATATTCTGAATTTCATCTTAATCTATAATTTATAACAAGGCATGCATATGTTTTTGAAGAGTGCATAAGAAAATTAGATACTGAGATTATAGTAGTTTATGGAGTTAAAAAGAATACTGGGGGCTTGAGATGTAGCTTTAGAGTATTTGTCTAATGTGCACAAGGTCCTAGTTTGATCCCCAGTCTTTGGAGAGAGGCAAAAGAAATATAAATGAACAAATAAAAAAGCCGTTAAGCTTCACTTAAAAACAATGGCATAGGTAAAGCAAAGCAGTAAAAATGGTATCCTTCACCTAGGTGACATTTTATTTTCAACAGTAAATATACTGCATAGTAATTAAAAGAATGAGACGGCTTCAAAGTCAGTCTTCTAGGTAAATGGGTAATTATACATCAATTATCAACTGACAGAAAGATAACTGAGCACATACATATGTTTTAAGTATGTGGAAGATCCTTTCAATGTCAATGCATGCCTCCAAATCAGTGTTAACTTTTACACAGTATTATATATACATGAGCTGTTATAATTTACCTGTCCTATTAGACCAGTGGTCCCAACCTACCTCACACTGCAACACTTTAATATAGTTCATCCATAATGTTGTGGTGGCCCCCAACCATAGCTTTTTCCCTTGCTGCTTCATAACTGTAATTTTGCTACTGTTAGGAATTGTAATGTAAGTATCTGTGATTTCCAGAGATCTTAGGTGACTCCTGTGAAAGGGCCATTCTTCCCCTAAATGGGTCACAACCCACAGGCTGAGAATTACTGCCCCAGAGAGCATGAAAATAATATAAGGTATACTGATTCACAGTGATAATACTCTAAGAACAGGGAACCAGCCACACAAATTTCCAACCAAGAGAGGCAGTGAGGGAAGATACTCAGGGGTCTTGCAAAATAATTGCTAAAGTCCTAACTCTCGGACTAGGTAATAGGTGCACAGGGTCTATTTATCATGTTACATGTTTCACAGTGTGCTCTCATACAGACTTTTGTTGAGTCCCAGGAGATGTATTGATTTTTCCAAGATAGATTTTGAGATCTCAGCAAAGTCATTTTGCAGGCATGCTACCCAAGTCTTGATAAAAATTCAAATACTATTTGAATGTAACTTTAGATTCCAGGTAAACTTAACAAGAGAATTTTCCATTAATCAAAGAAGTGACTTGAAAAAAAAAAGCACTGCCAAGTTTTATTACTTCATAATTTGTATATATTATAACTAACCAGCTAACAGATGTGCCAAGGCAGCAGCCACTCAGCAGCTTAAAACTACGTTTAAGAGTCTAACCATAGCTGACTTCACGGACTGACTTAGATCTATTTTTCCATACTTAATAACCTAAAAATGAATTTATATATAAAACACACATTATTTTGCTACTGTAACGAGAGTGATGAAAAGCAGGGCCTGTATTCATTACTCAGATTAGATATGGAATTACTGAGCAGTCTTAGGAATAATGAAATCACAGGCACTGCACAGATGAAGCTTTATGTATTAACAGGAAGCCTTGCCCTGCCCCTGGCAACACTGTCTGTTGGTGAGCCAGCCGCTGAAAAGGGCAGTGTGTGTGGTATAGACAGAGATGAATGCTATTTTGGGTTCAGTTTGGGGTGTAGGCCGTATTGTATAGGCAGGAAATTAAGAGACTTTGGAAAACTCGCTGTAATAGAAATTATTATAGAAGGTTCCAGCAATTTGAGGTTGAGGAACAGCCAAGTGGGTGGAAGAGCTCTTCTAGGGATTTGAAGTGGTAGGCCTTTCCACCACACCCATTAAGGACTCATGCAGAATGTCAGTTAACCAAGGCTGGTTTATCTAATGCAACTCTCTTATTTAGTGCTTTCATTTTAACTCAACATCTGAAAAAATATTTAAAAAAAAAAAAAAGAAAGAAAGAAAAGCTCTCTGAACACTTCCAATGAGAAAGTAGCTGCTTTAGGAGAAGCAGATTCAATAGTAGATAGGGCTATTAGTGTTCTCAATGTAAGTCAGTGTTTCCATGCAAATTGTATTTAATGGCCCAGTTCTGTCTCTGGATCTGTGCAAAATAAGCTGAATTTAGTGATGTTGAAGCTTGCCAGAGCACTGTTAGGTGAACACATTCAGAGCAGAATTAGCACCCAGTACTGCAAACAAACGCAGGTGGAGAGTCTAAGTCCTCTTCTATGAGTTTTACACATTTTTAATATAGCTGTGAAATTTGTTTCCGAATATACCAACTTCTTTTAATTAGAATACAAGGCTGAGAGATAAAGATCAAAAACCTTCTTATCAACTTATAGAGAACTGTTGTCTGATAAGATAGCTACTAGCGATATAGAGCCTAAACATCTGAAAGGCAGCCAGCACGGATACTTGCTTTGAAAGGTATTAAAATGAACATGTACAAAGATCTCAAAGAAATCTATCAGCAGAAGACAAAGTATAGGATAACCTTTAATTATATATGAAGTACTCTAGTTAACATATTCATTTAAAATTCATTCTGCCTTTTAAATTACTTTTATCGTGTGTGTGTGTGTGTGTGTGTGTGTGTGTGTGTGTGTGTGTGTGTGTGTGTACATGTGCTATAGTACACATGCTGAAGCCAGAGGGCACCTCAGTCAGGAGCTGGGTCTGTTTCCCAGTAGGCTTCTGGAATTGATCTTGGGTCATGAGGCTTGGTAAGAAGTGTCTGTAAGCACTAAGCCATCACTGGCCCTACTTTTATGTTCTCATGAAGTCTATGCTTATCTTGTGGCTCCTATTACATTCCAACTGGTTAGTACTGAATGAGCTCTGTTGACTCCCCACTGTGCTGACTTGGGGTTAATATTCAGGTAACCAACATCTGAATCACAACTCTCCCTTCCCAGTTCTAAGTCTGTTGTCTTAAGACTTACAGTTATTTTTATTAACTGTCCCTTATTTGAGTTGGTCTATTAAACAATGTTTGTATCTGAACAGTTTGGCGGACAAAAAGCACTCAATAAATACTTGTTAAATGAAGTTAGCTATCAAAGGATTAAGGTATCTTTCTGTTTTATTTTCTCCACAAAAATGTGCTTGCCTAAACCAATGCTCTCACTCAAGCCCAACCAGACTTATTACCGAAGAGTGAATAAAGTTCGGACTTTTTATCCTTATTTAGTCTTTTATCAATGAGGTTGTTATAAGATTGCACTGATTTCAGACTCTCTTGGGGGATAGGAACAATCTCTCTGTATTTTCCTGGCTCTTACTACAGTTATGACTTTTTGACAACAGTGTAGCAAAGAGCAATCTTACCATATTTACTCATATTTCTGGATATATAAGGACAGTGAGAATCTGAAAACCGTTCTGTTGAAATTCATAATTTTCTGTAGTTAGTGTTCCCTGATAGCCCTACAGTGAAGACTTTCTTCTGATAGGCATAGGAAAACTGGTTTGATTTACACATTTTTTCTTACAAGGTGTGAAATTAGGGGCCACGGAGCTTGAAGAGATGAGAGACTGGGAACGACTGCTCAACAGCATCTAAACTGACAAAAGGGAACAGGGATTTGTTTTGGATCTCCAAGGCAAGGTGATGAACTAACGACTTCATTTGAACAGAAACACAAGAATGGGTATGACAGAAGAACAGAATTTCAAATGAGGTCTAAACCTTGTTCTCACTCTTTTGTCATGCACTCCTCCAACCATCTCTGAAGCGGAATGGAAAATCTAAGAGGAACGGGAGAGTCGTATTTAACTCCATCTTTAGTGTTAAGACCTGATATGCCTCGTGTTCTCTATGTGCTCATAGAAGACAACGCCTATTGTTTTTCCCCGGGTAACTTGGATGCTTTGTTGTCCTCACAGATCTGAAGATCAACGAGGACAGGGTTTTTGAATGATACAAACATTCTTCTCATCGTCCTGTCTCTCCCTATTGTCTGCCTTCCCTGATTTTTCTCCCATCTTGATTTCCTCTGGTTCTTCCTAACTGAATTTGAACCAGAGGTAGATATATTTGTCACTATTTGAAAATGCAACTCTATGTCCACATCTATTAACATAAAATCTAGTGGCAAAGAGGGAAGCTCAATTCCATCTTACGGTTGCGTAACATTTCGAAAGGTAAGTGGCCTGCATTAGAGAAAGTTTTTAATATGTCTTTCTTAAAACAATGCCACATTATTTGCCTGACACATGACTTATGATTATGACAGTCCAGCTGAACTTAGGTCAACGGTCATAGAAATATAGTCCTGTAAATATCATTTTGGTATACAAAGAACAGCAGAAACAAAATTCTTGGGGGTGGGGTGGGATAATGGTGAATATTCACTGTTGAGTGTTTCCTATGTGTACCCTAGGTTTCCTGTGAGGAAACACTGTAGGAGGTCTCTTGGAAGCAGTGTTTCTTTGATAAGATTAACTATGAGGGTATGACTGACACTACTGGTTTTACCAACCACAACTAAAATACACATATATGGACCACAATGTGCCAAGTGTCTTCCGGGAACTTTATATGCACTGACACACCATTCCTCATCTTCAGAGAAGAGGTGTTAAGTATCTAATGATCTAAGATACAGCCATTCGAAACTAAGTATCTAGACACGCGGGCTACATAGGGAGCTATGATGAACTGCTGTAAATGTAATCCTATATGGTTATCTAGACCTCTGCTGTGGACATACAAAGTGTGAAAGCAAATTAATAAGAATGTTGAATATTACTTATGAAAGGTAGAAGTTTTTTGGAAGATAACTTTTTAGCCTTTCAGTATCACCTTGTTCCCTATGATGGATTAATGCAGGGGAATCTGAAGTGGACCTTGTAATACATATAAATACATGTGTGCTCAGTTGTATTGGGCTTGATCAGAATACACCACTACGAATCACTACGTGCAGGAAGAGCGTCAATGTTTTCATGTCCATCATCTATATAATGTATACACATGTCTCAATAATCAGTAATGGGAATTCCCTGTAGATCTTCAAAAAATTTTTTTTTCTTGTATTCAAAAGCAACATACTTTTAAGTTCAGCTTTGGTTTGCATACATTAACATTGATAAAATATCTCCATAGTCACTCTGTGCAGTTTGTGGACTAACCTGAAACGTACACATGCCAACAACCACATAATTACTGCCGCCATATGCAATTAGGTTTCCTGAATCTCCACTCTCAAAGGGATTAAATTCTACCACATGCACATAATCTTCACAATCCACGGTGTAGGCAGCATTTCTTGTAGGATCTTGCTTCATCTTGTGTCCCAAAGCTGGAGCAGTTGTAAGAATCAGATAGCCTTCTATCAGCTGTCATGAAACTGTGGATCACAAGCAAAATTTAAAAACCGTGTTTGTCATTCAATAGGAGAAATAGGGCTTGGTATCAATGTCAGAGGCAACTCAAAAGAGAATACTGATTATATTAACACATACATATGAATAAATTTAAAAAAATAGATTCCTAAGATTATTAAGCAACAGAGATTCAGCACTATTTGTACTTGGAATGTTCTACGGACCCAGGAATGCCATAAAAGCTGGTACTACCAACAGTCTCCACTTTGCCTATGAAGAAATTTGCCAAGTTAATCAACAGGTTGAGGATTTAGAAGCCTTAGCATGTGTTGGGCCTAAATGATAGAGAAAACACAAACACACAATCGCCTTTCTCAGCACTATGCTACATTATTTGTTCAAATTATATGGCTTTTAACATTCTAATTTGTCAGACCACCTGAACTCTCAAGGGTCAGATGAACTGGAAAGTCCCACCCCTGCCTAAAGACACACAGCATCTAAGAGCCTTGAAGGATAATTATCACTTAGGGATAGTTACAATCAACAATTACCCATGCAATAAAATAAGCAGATTCAAAAATACAGGCTCTGGAGTAATGTGTGATACTAATAACATCAGTCATAAGCCTCAACTAATTTGTCGCGAGACAGGGAGTTGTGCACTGTAGAAATAGCATTCTCACATGCGAATTTTTAGTTTGTTGTTAATGAAAAGGAAGCACCCTAGGCTAAGAACAAACACATTAAATACTGAGTTATCTGCTTGAGTTTTCAGCTTAAGTCCCATTTCTGGGAGACTGGACACGTGTTACGCGGGACCAGCAGGTTGAGAAGACCATAAAGCAGAGAGGTATAGGGCGTGCAGGAGACTCGAGGTCCGGATTTGATGGCAACCCCTCACCTCCTGCTCTTTGAAGCCCAGTGTCAATATTCCCTGGGCCTCCCTAGCATGCGCGGAGAAAGCGCAGTAGTCAAGTCCCTGGAGTGTGTCCCCCGCGCGTCGCTAGACACAACCCACTCCCACCTCGCTTGGTCACAGGGAAGCGCTCTGGGGAACAGGGAAGCGCCCCTGGGGAAGCAGCACCAAGCTGGCGACCCCCGATCACCGCGCTCCGTACGCACCTAACGCAGGGGAGGTGACCTGGGCACGGCTCTCCGACCGTGGGCGGCCGCGGCGCGCGCCCGCTCTGCTTCCGGGTCGGAGGGCGAGCTCGGCGATTGGTTCCCGGGTTGCGCCGCGAGATTTGAAAGGGAAGCCGAGGCTGTTCAAACCCCTGCCGTCCGGCTGTCCGGACCGCGCCGCTCCTCCCTCGGCTTGCACCCCAGGGGTCGCCGGACTAGGTGGGTTTCGTCTCTGCTCTGCTCTCAGGTCGGTCGCAGTCCGAGTGGTAATTCTGCTGCTGTTCTGCGGACGCGTTTCGGTGACAGCGACGTGCCTTGTGCAGGTCAGCGGCGTTGTCTACGCAGTGGCTTCGCCCTGACTTTACAGTATCCCGCGATAAAAGACCTGGAAGGTTGCTGGGGCTCGGCTGGAGATGGGAAGACCGAAACCAGTCAAAATCTGCTTTTAGTCCGGTAGACTGGGGATCTGGCACAGGGCGTGTGCAAGCTCCCCAGAATTTCTCTCTGTTGTTGTATCCTTCAGAGGGACATTCGGGACCAGACTAGGAGAATTAACTGTCACCTGTCATCTTTTAATGGAGCATTTTCTAAATGCTGGCAATAAGGAGGTTGTGTATTTGCACAACTGGTGCCTCATGATTTTGTTAAGTAGATATTACAGTCCCCAGTATGGATGTGGAGAAATTTATGTTAATCATGCAGGGATGTTTAGCTAAGTGTAGTGCGCTCTCATGTTACCTTCCAGTGACTATTTCGATTTCCTGTGTCAGACTTTCTGCCCCAGCTTTTTTTTTTTCCCCCTTCGAGACAGGGTTTCTCGGTAGCCCTGGCTATCCTGGAACTCAACTCACTCTGTAGACCAGGCTGGTCTCGAACTCAGAAATCCGCCTGCCTCTGCCTCCCAAGTGCTGGGATTAAAGGCGAGCGCCATCACCGCCTGGCTTGCATCCACTTTTAAAGCAAGAGTTTATTCCCTCTGACAGGACACCTTCTATCTCTTTCATCCCTCTGCATTGTCTCATCGAGTCTTCGCAACAGGCTGGGAGATAGAACAGTGGGAGGCACAGTCCTGATTTCTTTATGATAACGCTTCTCCCTGGGCTGCCAGATCTAAAGTTAGGCAGCCCTGGAAAAGCTGAGACTCCAGTAGACATTGGCACGCCAGCTGCAAAGCCCGTTTGTGAGAAGCCAGGGCCAGAGCTAAACATGGTTTTACATGTTTAAATGGTTGGTGGGGGGAAAAAAAAAAGAACATTTTGAGACTTCTGAAAATTACCTAAAACAGGTTTTATTGTCCATAAATAAAATTTTAGAGGGGATTGGCTATGTTTACTTGTTTATGTATTGTTCCTGGCTACCCTTCTGTGACAAGGTCAGGCAGGGTAAGTGGTTGTGACACGGACTGTATAGCGTGAATTCCTTAAGTATTTGTATTCGCCTTCTTCCAAAAAAATCCGCAGACTCCTAGATGAGACCCTTGGGTTTCTCACACTGATAGGAATTCTCTTTCAATTTTAACTAGGAAAAAAAGAAAGAAAGAAAAATAATAAGGAAAGAAAGAAAGAAAGAAAGAAAGAAAGAGAAAAACCCTTAAAAAAAAAAACTCATGATGCACGATCATCACTAATGTTCTTGGCATTCTATATATAAAAGCTTTATATGTAGTCTTTTACTGTTCACAAACTATACTCAATAAGAGCTTTGTTCATTTTCACTACAAGGAAGTTGAGGCAGGGAGAAGTGCTATAACTTGGCTAAGATCTTCTAGCTTAGTAACTGATAGGACCAGGGATTCAGGATAATCCAATTCTAGGTGAATTTTTATTTGTATAAAGGTATACAAATCTAAACATATAATACCAATGGGTAGACCCTTACCAAAAATTTTATTTCAGGCAAACTAATCATATCACCCGTAGCTCATGCTTTTATGACTTCTTCAATTTTGTTTTTGTAAAGAGATAAAGAGGAGATAAGCTAGGTGCTCATCAAGGAGTTGTGAGTAGGGCCTGGGGAGGCAGCTCAATGGGTAGTTAGGGGGACTGGGATCCAAATCCTCAGAGCCAACGTGAACATTGGTGTAGCAGTCTGCTTGCCATTCCAGTGTGCCAGAGGTGTAGACAAGAGCTACCGAGCAAGAGCTACCCCAGTGGTGAGCTCTGGGCACAGGGAGAGACTGTTCCTCAGCCTACAAGATGGGGGGCAGTGGAGAAGACACTCAGTGTCAGCGTTGGGCCTCCATACGCGTGCCCACATCTGGGCGAGCATGTACACATGGCCGACTTGTAAAAAGAGACAGAGAAGACGAAGTAGGAAGGGGACTCCAGGGGATTGCTCTCTACAATACCGACACGCGAAGGCTGATGTGAAAGGGTTCTGTATGTGTCCAGGAGAAGTTAGGAAAGGCTCAGAAATCTTGGATTTAAGCCTTTTGGCTATTTACTAGCTTCGTGTCATTGAGCATTACTTTCTTCATGTGTCAAATGCAGACATTCAAAGACTGACATCAGCAGGACACGTGAAATGGAGCAAGGTAATTAATAGTGAATGTTTGCGGAGTATTGGTACTAGGAAGCTTCACGTGCTAGATGACAGATGTGTAACAAAGCATCAAACACCGCAGTCACTGTAAAATAACCACGTATTTGCTTTAAATCTGTGGGGCGGCAGTTTGGGCTGGAGCAGTTACCGAGTCCTCCACCAGCCTTGCGGGTGACTCGTGCGCCGAGGCTCACCTCCCGTGTTACAGTGCCCACAGGATAAGTTGCCTCAGTCATGGCCGTGGCCGTGAGTTGCTATCGGTTGCCAGCCGGAAGCTTACTTCTCTCTTGTACGCTTTCTTCAGCAGCTGAACGGGGCCTGGGCGCTCGGTCTCCCGAGAGGGGCCATTTGCTGGGAGGAGCAGGAAAGTGAACTTTTAGGTGTAGCTGTGGGTGTGAACTACGGTAGCAAGAGGATCGAGGTTGTGTAAGTGAAGGACCAAGCCCAGGCTTCTCAATGTCCTTATAGAGTCATGCTTAATTCTCCCAGACACAGGCTGTGACAGTCATGGGAAATGTCTACCCTGGAAAGTTATTTACTGGGGCCTAGACTCATAATGTCCTGTCCAACATGTACCAAAAATCCAGATTCAAGGAAACTAGGTATTCATCATAAAACACTTATAGTTTAGTAAAACAGTTCAGCACCACAAAATACTCTTAATGGAAACTCTACTGGAATCTAAATTTCTAGAGCCTTGCTATATTAACTATTTTGCACAAACCTCTTAAAGCCTAGGCTTAGAATTCTAATTATCTCATAGTCTACTACTCAAATCAAGTACTAAGACTGTTCCCAATTCAAGTGAGTAGAAAAGAAAACTACTCACTTTGGAATAATACATGAATGAGAGGGGACACCCCACCCCCATATCTACTACATATAGTACCATTTGTCTCAAAACAACTATCTTAAAATACAGATTTAATTAGTGATGTCTATGTCTATAATTATAAATTTGCAGAATTTGCATGTCTGTTTTATGTGAATTTTCAAAATTGAAGGTTGGATTTTTGTTATTTCAAAAGGTTTGGCACAAGAAAACCTTCCTAAAGGAGAGGAAAATATGATTGGGTAGAAATTGTATTAGTCTGTTTTCCTAAATTTAATTAAAAGCAATCTTGGTAAATATGAAATGACTTCTTGTTCACTACTTGTTTTTTTCTAATCATGCTTGCTTACATATGTTAAATGTTACTTTCCAATTAAAACAAGTCACTTTAACATTGTATTCTGTTTTCCTCTTAAGAGAATGGCTGTGCTTAATCAGCTGTCTGTCTTGGGTATGATTAAAGAGTTTAGAAGGAATTGGCGTGCTCTCTGTAGCTCTGAAAGAACCACGTTGTGGGGTCCAGACTCCATGCTTCTGGCCTTGCAGCTGTCCATGGCAGAAAACAACAAACAGGTCAGTGCACTGTCTTTACCTGAACTTTTTTTAACCCAAATTTTACTTGTTGCCCAGTATAATAAGTTTGAGTGTAATCAGACACATTATTTTCTTTGCAATATTTGCCCTCCTGAAATAGGTTGTTTCAGAAATGCTTCTGCATATCTGTCTCAAAATATTGCAGTTGGAATTTTTGGAAAAAAAAAAGCCTTTATTTCTGAAATATTTCAATTTATTTCATCATGTGTATAATTTGAACATGAAATGATTTGGTATCTCATGAAAGAAATCTCTTTATGATTTTCAATTTTTTTTTTAAATCTGCAACTCTTATGGTTAAATATATTCCTATTTAATAATTGTTCCTTTGTTCCCTAAAAGAAGCTCTAGAGGAACAGGTCTCATTTTTATTCAATGTAAAGTATTTTATGTCTACTGTCAGCCCTGTCGTGTAGATTTGGTATTCTTAAATTTGTTTATGCATCAAAATCATTTGGGAGGTATTAATTAGTTTGTTTATTCTTCTCTTGTATATCACATCCTGACTGCAGTTTCCTCTCCCCCTCTCTCTAAGTCCCTCCCTCCCACCTCCCCTCTTCCCAGATCCAGCCCTCCTCCTCTCCCTTCATAAAAGAGCAGGCCTCCCAGAGATATCAACCAAACATGATCAAGGCTGGATAAGGCAACCCATTAGGAGGAGGAGGGACTCAGGAGCAGGTAAAAGAGTCAGAGACGGCCCCCACTCCCAGTGTTGGGAGTCCCATAAGAACACGAAGCTACACAACTGTAACGTAGGCAGAGCACCTAGGCCAAACCCATACAGGCTCCCTGATTGTTGTGATTTCTGTGAGACCCTGTGAGCACTGGTTATTGGATTCTGTGAGCTGTGCTCTTATGGTGTCTTTGATCCCTCTGGCTCCTAGAATCCTTCGTCCCCGCCTTCTACAGGATTTCATCTTTGGAGGTCTTTAAAATATACTAGTTCATTGGAGCTTGGTGCCACGGGCCTGTGACTCCAACTGCTGAGAAAACAGAGACGATGATCAGAAAGAAGTGCAAAGCCTGTCTGGACTAAAGAGTAAGCTCAAGACTAGGCCATGCCATGGGCTTTTGAGGCTCTGTCTCAAAATAACAAATAAAAGAGGGCTGGAGAAATCTCAGTGCTAGAGTGCTTTCCTAGCATAGAGCAGGTGCTAGGTTCAGTCCAGTACTACAAACAAAGAACCCGCAGTTGCTGCCTTGTTGTCCTTTTATTTTTTATTTTCTATATTCTTTGTTTACATTCCAAATGCTTTCCCCTTTTCTTGTTCTCCTCTCACCAGATGTCTCATAAGTCCTCTTCCCTCTGCCCATTCCCCAATCACCCCCCTTCCATTTCTCTGTCCAGGTATTCCGTTATAATACTGGATCAAGCCTTTTCAGGACCAGGGCCCTCTCCTTCCTTCTTCTTGGGAATCATTTGATATGCTAATTGTGTCTTGAGTATTCAGAGCTTCTGGGCTAATTAATATCCATTGTTGTCCTAATGGAGTCTTCACTGACCTGCTGGAAACTACCTAGAAGAAAATCTCTACAAAGTGATTTTCTTGTAGGTAGCTGGGACCCTCTGATCTTCCAATAGAGATAGGGAATTGAGTCCATTGAGACCAATGCTTGTTAATTCCTGTTGTTTTTATTGCTGGTGGTATTGTGTGTGTGTGTGTGTGTGTGTGTGTGTGTGTGTGTGTCCCTTATAGGGTTTTGCTGGTGTGAAATTATTCATTACCTATATTTTTGTGGATGTACTTGACCTTGTTGGGTTGGAGTTCTCCTTCTTGTACCTTTTGTAGGGCTAGATTTGTGGATAGATATTATTTAAATTTGACTTTATCATGGAATATCTTGTTTTCTCCATCTGTGGTGATTGAAAGTTTTGCTGGGTATATAAGCTGGCATCTGTGGTCTCAGAGTCTGCTGGATATCTGTTCAGGTCTTCTGGCTTTTAGGGTAAGCTTCTTGTACCTTTATCCTTCTTTAGGTTAGAATTTTTGTTTATGAATTTGCTTCAAATATTTTCTGGGCCTTTGAAATGGAATTCTTCATCTTCTAGTTCTATTATTTTTAGATTGTCTTTTTATGGTGTCCCAGATTTCTTAGATGTTTTGTGTAAGGAATCAATTAGATTTAATGTAATGTTTTCTTTGATGTATCTATTTCTTCTATCATATCTTCAGTGCCTGAGATTCTCTCTTCCATCCCTTGCAATTCTGCTGGTGATGTGTGTCCAGGCACCTGGGTTTGGGATGATTATTGGTCTTGGTGTCGATTTCTGACCTTGTCTCTCTTTTTGTTTTTGTTTTTTTGTTTGCTTGTTTCTGTTTCCTCTCTGGTCTTCTGGCTGGAGTGGCTTGTGGTTGATAGAGGGTCTTTGCCTGAGTTGGAGGCTGGAGTTCTGGTGGTCTGCTGGGGGTCTTGAGGTTCTGGGTGTTGGTGTGGCCTCTAGTGGAGCAGTGGGCTTCCACTGGAGGTGTGGGGCAGGATATGGTGATGAGAGGAGGGGGTTTTGGGGATAGTTGCGTGGGCGCTGGGGTAGTGTAGGTGGTTCAAAGGTTGTGGACTTCTCTGGGGATCTGGATGTTGGAGTGTCTTCTGGTGGAGGAAGGGTTTATTAAAGATATTTTAAGTCTGGATTTCAAATAACATACATGACTGGTTATCATAAAAGATATATAGAGATTTTTTAATAATTCAAAGGTTTGTTTTGAATATATTTTTTTGTGCTACTCTTGATTTAATTTCAAAGAACAACAGTTTCTAATTACTTAATTACCTATTCATTGTTAAATGGGACTATTGTAGAAGTCTTAGTATTAGTAGAAACTGTATAAAACTTAAAACTGTGGAAGGCAGCATATATTCCATTTCAGAGACCCACATATGCATAATAAAATATATTTCTTTTTCATGCTGAATTGAAAATGAGAAGTTAGAATTTTTTAATGAGTTAAGGCTGGTGTTTTTTTGAATTATTAATATCTTACATATTAATCTTACATATTAATGTGGGAAAAGAATGCATTGAATAAAAAGCAAACCTTTAGTGCATTTGCTGAAAATGTACCATGTGGCTATCCAGGGAGATACTTTAGAGGAAAGTTTTTTTTTTTTTTCTATGAAAGCATTTCTTTTTATTTTAATTTTATTTATTAAAAAGGGAAGTAAAGGGAAGTAAAAACACTTTATGATAAAATTAAAGATTTACATGGAAAATCTTTCAGATAAACATGTTAAAATTGACAGTTTTCATGGAAAGTTAAGGAGTAAAGTGGTAGACATGTAAAACATTGCTAAATTAATTGAAATGTGGAATAGAAATATTTTATGATAGAATTGAACATTTATGTGGAAAATATTTCTGATAAAATTGTAGAAAAATGTAGAAAAACTTGCTAGAATTGAAGATTATCATGGAAAATTTTATATAGATATAATAATAGTAGGTATACAAGTATTCCTAAGTGGATTAAAAGTGGAATTATAAACATTTCTGATAAACTTGAAGATTTACATGGAAAATATTTCTGATACAATTGTAGAAGTATATAGAAAAACATGTTAAAATTAAAGATTATCATGGAAATTATATAGATATAATGATAGGCATGAAGATAATTCTAAGTTGATTGAAGGTAGAATTATAAATATTTTCAGATAACATTGAAGATTTACATGGAAAATATTTCTGGTAAAATTCAAGAAATAAATAGACAAACGCATTAAAATTGACTATTTCATGGAAAATTTTTTTGATGTAAAAACTCTAAATTAATTGAAGGTGGAATTAGAAACATTGTGATAAAAATCAAAGATCTACATTGAAAAACATTTCTGACACAATAGAGGAAGTATATAGAAAGACATTAAAATTGAAGATTATCATGAAAAACAATGCAGATAAAATGGTAGACATAAAAGAAATTACTAAATTAATTAAAAGGGGAATTACAAACATTTTCTGATAAAATTTAAGATTTACATGAGAAATACTTTGTTAGTCTAGGTCTTTTTATTGGGGAGTTGAGTCCATTGTTGTTAAGAGATATTAGGGAATAGTGATTGTTGCTTCCTGTTATTTGTGATGTTATTTTTATGTTTGTGTGGGTATCTTCTTTTGGGTTTGTTGGAAGAAGATTACTTTCTTGCTTTTTCTAGGATGTAGTTTTTCCCTCCTTGTGTTAGCATTTTCCATCAATTAT
>BDUI01000009.1:145289-159451 GCA_002335545.1 Apodemus speciosus
GTCTGTCTGTCTGTCTGTCTGTCTGTCTGTCTGTCTCTGTCTCTGTCTCTGTCTCTCTCTCTCTCTCTGTGTGTGTGTGTGTGTGTGTGAAGGTGTGGACCTGTGAGTGGGTGCCAGAGATCGACCCCTCTAGGAGCTGTTCACCTTGGACTTCGAGGCCTGGCCTCATTGGCATCTGGGTCTTGCCTAGTAGGCTGTGGTAGCTGCACAGTCCCAGGGACCTGCTTTCTTCACCATCCTAGTTCTGTGGATACGGTAGCACTCCATTACACTGGGCCTTTTACGTATATGCTAGGGATCAAATTCTGGTACTCACGCTTGTGTGATAAGCATTTTACCCACCGAAACAGTTTTTCTCCAGCCCAGAAAAAATTCTCTTTGGATAGCCACTAACAATATGATAGCCCAGTATTGGGACAGCTCAAATTGCAGGTCTGATAGGAACACATAATCACTCTGCAGGGGTGATCCCTCAGCGTAAAGATGAACTAAGAATGAAGACTGTCTAATCTGATAAAAGGGTTCCTATAAAAAACCTAGTTATTATAATTGTCTCAGGATTCAATTTAAGAGCTCCCGCATCATTGTGTCTTTGCAGCCCAGTATTTGATGGGCAGTTCAAATCAGTGTCACAAGAAAATAATTAAAAAAAATAAAACTATTTGGTAGTTATATGATTATATTGGTATAAAATTCAAAGACTCTAAAAGAAAAACATTAAAGTAAGCAGTAGAATTCAACTATTGCTCTGGTTATAATGAATAAATTAAAAAATAATCGCATTTCTATATTGCCATTCTGTAGGAAGAAGCTTTAGATAAAACTTCCCAAATTAGAAAGTAAAAATGTAATAAGAGCCTCTCTATCTGTCCTCCCACCTCTGCCGTCTCCTCACTCTATCTCCAGAAGGCAATACTAAGACAAATTTACCTTCAGGAAAAGGCTGTCTGTTCTGCTCATTTACCAGTCACAGCTCACCACACTAGCTCTGTCCCAGGGGAAGATTGGAGATATTTGATGATTTTTCTCTAATCTATCCAAGCTCAGTGAGATGTCTACTCAAGGTATAGATTACTTTCTCAGAACTGAGTTTTGCATGAAGTGCTTCCCACATCACTCCAGCAAGCACCAGTCTTGGAGAAAGTGATTCAGTAAGCTAGCATCAGGAGTTGGTGTTTCAAACAAAACCGAATATGATTCTTACGCTAGGAAACGCGGCAGACCCTGGGCTAGTGAGCTGCCGTCGGACTTGCCCTTCTCTGTGATCGTCTCACCAATTGCCCTTTCCCCTTGGCCCAAATATTTACCTGATCAGTCTTACTTCACATGCTTGTTAGAATACCCAAGATGTATAATCTGGTCGTAGAGAGGCAGAGCTGTCCCATTGGACACACCTCATGGCTCCATGCCAACCCAGATTGCTGTTTCATTGGACACAGCCTTTCTAAGGATACCTCGTGACTTCAATGGAAACCCCGCTTCTACTGTTGGAGACCTCCAATTTTTTTCTCTAGAACAGACCAAGATCCATCCCCCTGTGCATTTCTCACACTGGACCTATGCCAGTCCCACAGAGCAGGAACCGCAACCCGAGTTCAGACAGAGAAAGAAACACTGATTGCAGGTTCTGAAAGACACTAGTCTATTGGCCATAGCTAGTTTAGTTTTTGGTTTGTTTGGGGTCAATATTGAGTTGCTTAATTTCCTGTCCTGTACATAATAGTTCTTCATGTATGGTGCTATAGTATTTCTTTCTTTCTTTTTTTTTTTTTGGATTAGCTTTCTTCTTTCCTCCTCCTTTTCTGGAACACCATGCAATCTAGGACAAGTTATTTAATCTTTTTGAGACTCGAGAGCATCTTGTTGAGTTGGTTTTAAGATTAACATTCTAGCAGTCACTGATAAGTGGATATTAATTAGCTCAGAAGCTCTGAACACTCAAGACTTGGGAATCAAATGATTCCCAAGAAGAAGAAAGGAGAGGTTTCTGGTCCTGGAAAGGCTTGATCCAGCATTGTAGGGGAGTACTAGGACAGAGAAATGGGARGGCATGATTAGGGAATGGGCAGAGGGAAGAGGGCTTATGGGATTTATGGGGAGGGGGGAACTTAGAAAGGGGAAGGCATTTGGAATGTAAACAAAGAATATAGAAAATTTTAAAAAAAGATTAACATTCTAGGCTGTTGTAAATGACTGTTTTTGTTGTCTTAGTACTGCATAGTTTTAATTGTCTAAGTATTGTATACTTAGTATTGTGAAATACTATAAGTATTCCAGATATATAGAAATTCATCTGATCTGTCATTATATTTTATACATAGTTAAAATATTTTTTCAGCTTTCATATTGAGCAAGATGTAATAACGTGTATGACATTTTGGGTTTTAGAAAAAATTGTTTCTTACGGTTTTTATTTTTTCCTTAAGTGCTTTGCTGTATGATCCATAAGATCAAAGTTAGGTTTTCAAAAGGTGTTGATTAATACTGAGAAATAAGTTTGAAGCTTATAAATATACTATCACTTACAAAATGATTACAAGCAAACTCTTATTTCTATTTCCAGCCTTGCAGGGGGTCGGATATTATCAGCGATAAAGATGCAGTTGATCAAAGGCCACAGCAGTGGGGAGCCTTTTTATAAAGCCGTAGAGGAAGTTGTTCAGGACTTGAATTTGAGGATTAAAAATATTATTAATTCCCAAGAAGGTGTAGCTGTCAGCACCACCAGCATCAGTCCTGCCCCGGTAATGGATTTATTCTTTATTGTCCTATATAAAACATAATCTCTTCTGTTCATTGCAGAAATTGTTTGCTGTTGCTACTTAAGTCAGAAGATGTATTTTCTGTGTTTTAATTTTCTTAATAGGATTATGTTCAACTTAGGATAAATCATAACATCTTCAGTGAAAATGTGTTTGTTAAAAAGCCATTGAATAATCTCTGGTATCTCTTAACACTTAAGATGCTCAGGGCTACTTTTCAATAATTATTCCCATAATACCGTTCTTTTTCTGTTTACTTAGACTCATAATAATAGTCTGGTTTTGGACCAGTACTCTTCTCCCTGTAAGACAGCAATGGTACCATTAGACCAGGTTTGTAGCCTGAAGTTTAGCTTTCATTTATAGTGCTATATAAATTTTTATTACTTACTGCATTTCCAGTTGATTACAATTCAATCTTTCTTATACTTGAGAATCTTATACACTTCTTCTTTGGCTTTCTTGCATCAATAATCAGTTTTTATAGATTATTGCTACAGAAGCGAGCTACCATGACTTTAAATACAGAGCAGAACCTTAGAGTATATATTATGGTAGATCTGGTTTTTTTCTTTCTTTTTTTCTTTCTTTGTTTTTATCTGAAGCAAAGCCCTACTGTGTAGCCCGAGTTGATTTGGAACTCACTATGTAGCCCAGGCCATCCTCAAACTCTTAGCATAATCTTCTGATGCTGGAATTACACACGCAAATCATTGTGCCTGACTATATCGTAGTGTTTATTTGGTTAACAAAGGCCCTTTCATTAGGTATTACCATGGAAGGCAGAACAGGAAGGAAGACTTTTGCTTTTCCTATTTATTCATTCTTTCATCCACAGGCCTTGGTGATCATTTTTTTTCTATTTTCCTGCAAAAATGTGGCCTCTTAGATGTACTTTAAAGGCATCGTGGGGAAGATTCTGGGATGCTCCCCTATTTATGTCATGTGCATGCCAACATTCTGAGTGACTGTTGGCACAAAGCACAGGGAGCTCTCACTGCACGTGTAAGCCAGGAACTCCTGCCATCTCAGACCGCTCAGCGCCAGCCTCCCATCCACAGGCATCCGAATCCCGACACAAGCCACCTCTTGTTAGTTTGTTTCCCACTAAATCACAAATCTCGAAAATCCAATCAAATGACACGCATCAAAGGTGCTGCTAGCAATGTGTCACGTGCTGACACTGATGTATAAATAAGTCCCAAATCACGGGAGGCTCCTGGTTTTACTTCGAGTAGCGTTGGTTGTACAGTATAGTTCATCTGGTGGCCTGAGCTGCCAAATAGAGAAAAGAAGCCAAACCGTGTTGCTGAACGAACGCTGAGGGGATGGCCCAGGCGCCACCTGCAAGATTACCTCTGCTATGTAGGCACCGTCCTTCACAGGCAGGGCTTTGTTCCTCGTTGGCCAGTGACTACATCATGAACAGAGACAAGAGAAGCGTCTCCTCAGAGTCCTGCAGTGGACATAACTGGTTAGCAGGAGATCTCAAGTCCAACAGAAGTGCTGAGTTTATGTTCATATCTACCTGTCTGCAATTTGCATTGCCAGATTACCTATCACATTACCTATCACATTACCTGTCACATTCATTCATTCTCTTAATCACTACATTCTCCAGCTCTTTCTTTTTAATCTGTCTTCTTTATCTCTAGTGCTATTTAGTTCAGGCTATTTCATTTCAAAACTAAGTTATTGTATTCTTTTAATCTGCTCCAGCCAGGTCCATATTTGACAAATTTTACCCTAAAATATATTTTGCACATTGCTATTGTTGATTTTTCTAAATTCTAAAAAAGATTATTATACTTGCTTAATAAAGCAAGACATTTTGCCTTTGTAGCAGGCTGACCCTTAACGTTAGTGCATGACATGCAGGGTTTCTTCAGACTCCTTTACTGGAAGTCCTTCTCACCTAGGGACTTCTCCTACCTTACCTCTGAGTTCCTTCCTATCCCTCTGTGGCTCCTCTCCGAGGCTAGCCTTCACCACATACAGCAATGACCATTGTCCTTTGGGTGCTTCCACCACAGTGTATGTACACACTGGAAATAGCACAGCATTGTAATGAAACTGTGATGGCCTATTTCTTTTATCAAGGGAACTGATTTCTTTGAAGGTACTGGTTTTTACCTTTGAAGCTTAGTTTCTTAAAATAAGGCTTAGAACATAGAATAATCATACATTCTCATTTAATGAAATCTTTTGGTTTTGCCTTTTGAGACATGGTCTCTTATAAGCCAGGCTGATCTTCAACTTAAGTAACTGAAACTAGTCTCGAACTCATGCTCTGCCTCTGACTCCCCAGAGTGGGGGCACAGGCACGCACCACCTCGGGCTCCTGAGCACATGTGAGTTTGTTTTGGGTTGTCAGGACCCCAGCCCCCTTTTGTATAAGAGAAAAGTACTCAGAGATTAAGAGGTTGAGGCCTAACTAGATTTTTCTATCTTAAAGTCTAATGTTACTCAAATCAGAAATAAATGTCTTCTTTGATGATACTCTTTTATGTCTAAAAATTGGTACCATCGATCATAGTGTGGCTTAAAGGAGAAATGTCTACATATCTTACTTACATCCACTTTTTATAGCCGATTTTCTGTGATTTCAGCAATAAAAGAAGAAGAGTGCCATTCGAAATAGAAATGTGTGGCTGACATACCTAGCTGGTGTGATTATTATGTATACTTTAAAGTTAATTTTTGTTTTAGCCAAAATCTTTTGCCATAAACCATGATACCGCATACTGTGGCAGAAATGCTGTGAAAATTTTACTGGTTCTTTTGGATGAAGATGCAGCCAGTGCTCCCACCAGAAATAAAGCAGAGCTTTTATACAATGACGAAAGTGGAACATCTATTCTCACACTCTTTAGGTATGTAATATGGAAGTTATGTGTGAAAGCACTAACGACTTTTTTTTTTTAAATAAAATGTACATTGTTGATTATCAGAGAAACTTACACTTATGGTAGGAAAAAGCAAACAAAAGCTAAAGGAAGATTGGGCATCTCACTGTACCCCAGTTATGGTTACAATGTAGCGTTAAAGAGTGTTTTCAGTATATTGCTTTAAAAATATTTATTAGTTTTGGCATATGTCAAGAACTTTGTTAAATTAGTCCTTAAAGCAATTCTTTTTAGTAACATTCCCAGTGTCTAGTGAAGAATTGAGACTCGAGAGTAATTGTAAAATATGCCAAAGAGAGCTCAGTTAACAAGTAGCAAAGATTTCCTTTTCTAAACTTGAACGTTCTTTTCGACCACTATTCTGTGTGATAGCAGAATGAGGCGTACACGCCGTATTCATAGCACGGTCGGTATTCGTTGGCTTCCTTGCTAAGTGAATGCCGGTGTTCCCTGAAGACCTTGGCACTGCTTCGGCACCGCTCCTGCAGCCATAAGTACCATAGGCAGACACAGACCTCCGTGAGTGAGGGCTGGCCGGTGTGAGGGGAGCAGCAGGTGGCAGTGGGTTCTGGTGAGAACCTTGCCTCCTGAGAGGATGCCAGCTTGTTTTGTTTTCCTTACAGGAGCTTTCTCACTGTGTGCACATGTTTTCTCTCTTGCCCCCTTCTTACCAGGCATTTATCCTATCCAGTTGAGAGGTTACCCTTGGAGATCTTTTAACCCTTGGAGATTTAATGGTTAAATACAGTCACATGGCAAGGCTTTTTCTCTTGTAAATATGCCTATGAGAGTAGGGAGAAAACTAGTTTAAAAGCTTCTCTGGCTTATGAGTGTCATAGTTCATTTGAGTTGCTACCAAAACGGATCTTGGACTGGGTAACTTATATAACAATATTCATTTGAATATTGTTCAATTTTCATTCATTTTCTTTCATTCATTCATTCATTCATTCATTTCAATTGTTCATTCATTTGAATATTCATTGAATAACAAATTCATTTCTCATACTTCTGGCTAGAAACTCAAGATCACAGTGTCAACAGGCTGATAGTCGCTGGTAGGTAGAGGCCTGTTCGTCGTGAATTGCACCTGCCCATGCATCTTCCTGTGGCAGAAAGGTCTAAAGGGCAGCAATGAGAGTCAGGCTCTCAAGTGCTCCCACTAATCCAAATCACCGCTCTCAGCACCTTCTAAAGGCCTTCCCAATTAGTAGTGTTTTGGTGGCGGTTAAATGCCAGTGTACAGTCTGAAAGGACAGAAACATCCAAGCCCTATTAATATGTTTCATCGTTTTCCCCCATAGGTCTCCCACACAGGTGAAAAATACATCAGCTAAACCTCTCAGAGAGCGAGTCCAAAAGGCACTGCAAGCAGAGAAAAATAAGGTATAGGGAAGTTCAATCATAAAATGATAGATATTTTATTTTGAAAGAAATGAATATATAAGACTGGGCTGGATTTTGTAATTATGCAATTCATATAACACAATAAGGAGTAAATGAAAAATTAGCATTGACAGTTTGTGTGGAAGACCATTGCTTTTATATAACCTTGACCTATCTGTGGCTTTTTAATTTACT
Source organism: Apodemus speciosus (assembly GCA_002335545.1). Classification (NCBI taxonomy): domain Eukaryota; kingdom Metazoa; phylum Chordata; class Mammalia; order Rodentia; family Muridae; genus Apodemus; species Apodemus speciosus. The sequence goes on from BDUI01000009.1 coordinate 152,539, forward strand.
GGAAGTAAAATGAAAGAAAGAAGTAAGCAGTCGCTATTGTAACTGTCACACCAGTGTGTATGAATGAGTGATTGGCTTTGGGTATTATTTGCCAGTTTCGGATAGCCACTGAGGATTGCTCTTTGCCGCATAAAGAGTCCCTAACAAAGGAGGGAGAGAGACAAGTGAGTGAAACTGTGTTTTGAGAGAGTAACCACCATTTGAAAACATACCTAATATTCAGCAGTATTTTTTTTTCTACCAAGAGCACTTAAAAATTCAGTCCTTGAATTTTTATTAACTCTGGAAGTTAGTCTATAGATCACATTGGTAGCAAGTAGCAGGGCAAGGTTTTATATTTAGGTTCTAGAGTTGAAAGTTTGGTTTATTGCCAAAGAGTAAATGAAAGGCTCATAAGAATATATAAAATTATGAAGTTATTGCTTARATAACTTTTTTATTTACCTGTGTAGTTGTATTTTCTCTGATAGCAAAAAATATTATTTTATATATGTACAAATTCTTCAGTATCAAATAAAAGACATAAAATCTCTATTCTTTTGAAAATGTGGTAATATAAGAATGAAAAGATAAATTTGTAATAACTTATTTAAGATACATAGTTAACAGGTATTTTGAGGATAGCTTCCCTTTTCAAGCTTGTTAATTGTCTAGTGGTAGCTTAAGACTTAATTATACTTAGCTCTGTCTGGGCCTGGCCAGACCTTTAACTAGAGTCACGATTTCCTATGTGAAGTACTATTTTCCTCTACTGGAAACCTCCTAATAATTGGAATTTAAAAAGAGGTGTGGCAAAGGACTTTCCCAATGTGTGTGGCAAATCTGAAGTTCATTATAGTTTTACTGTGGATAGCAATCTTCCCAAAGGAGAGAAATTTCGGAAAAGAAAACTTCCAATCCTTTTCTCTCATATGACTTGAACATAAAATGATTTTAACAGCAATGCATGAATCTGGACATTATTCTGAGTTGTTTGGTGCTTCAAAAGCACTTTCAAGAGGGAATTGTTTTATTTATTTGTTATTCCAACTAAAATACACAGAGAGATTTGGAAGGTTTGGAACAGGAAGTAATCTTATTTCTATGTGACCACTAATCTTGTGCAGAAAAATTCTGCTTTTATGAACAAAGGAAAAGCATTCCCTTTCAAGTTATAAATGCAAGCCAGTGTAGCTTGCACTCTCTTAATAATTGAATAAATGTAATAACTGAAGAAGTTGATTATAAAGTCCTTGTTTTGAGCTATATTCTATTATCCTTTCAGGATTGGCCTGGACCTGAGAAATCTGAACCAGCCAAGCTTAGGCTATAGGGTTACCTACTTCATCTGTGTTATAATAACTATCCAGGGTCTGCATTGACCTCCTGAGTGAACACGCATATCTTATATATGTCTCCACATATATAAATATGTATATATATCCACATATATTCATAATCTCTATACCTCTGTACTTTGGTGTTTGAGACAAGGGGACTTTATACACCATTCTCTCTCTCTCTCTCTCTCTCTCTCTCTCTCTCTCTCTCTCTCTCTCTCTCTTGTTTTGTTTTTTTGAGACATGGTCACCTGGCTCTCATTGTCCTAGAACTTGCTTTGTTGACCAGGCTGGGCTTGAACCTACAGAGATTTGCCTGCCTCTGCCTTCTCAGTGCTGGGACCAAAGATGTAAGCACGCTCGGGAATGTTTGCGTCTTTTGACTTCTATAATCCAACAGTTACGTGGGGTGACTGTTATTACACTTATGTGTGGACATGTTAGAGGGTGATGGTTTATTCAAGATTGTCTAGTAAGAAGGGCCTAGCAAGATGGTACAGTGGATAAAGGTGCTTGGTTTCTTTTAATTTTTAAGGTTTTTTTTTTTTTTGTATTTTGATATATATTTCATAGTTAATCATTTTTTTCTCACCTGTATCTGTCCTCATTACTATAAGAACCCACTGCATTGTAACTGTAGTTTTCTGAATTTTATACTTTTTTGCAACTTTTCACATCTTTGTGGTTAAAAACCTCCATAGTTCATAGAAAAATATGGAACATAAATTTTTAAAAAAACTTTTTAAAAATTATTATTACTAATTTTTACTATTATGAGAATGTCTTTGATTACATTTTAATCAATAAGTACTCATTAATATCCAGCATAATGTATGTATTGTTTGACGTATTAAAAGGATATCAGGTAGCGTCTGATTGTTTGGAGAAATCTCCCATAACAATGAATGGTTATAAACAATGGGCAGCCTTGCCATTGGTGACATTCATAGTATCTGTGTAGCCTGCACTGCTCTGGAATTTTTTCCTACGTCTATAAAAGTTCCTAGTCTTCTTTTGCAGAATGCATTTTAAAACTGCTTGTCTTCCTGTCTTACTTTGTAAGTTAACTTCCCTCCTCCCTCTTCCCTCGCCCCTGCCCTCCAGTATCTCAGACTATAACCCAGGCCTCCAACGTTGATCTTCCTACTTTATCCTCTGAGCGTTAGGACTACGGTGGTCTGTCAGCATCGCTCTTAGAACTAGATATCTGTGTGATTTTCTTCTGTTTATGAGAATGTTGAGCTTTAATCTCTTTATCTCTGAGGTTAAATGCAAGTGTATATTTTAAAGTCTTGACCATTAAAACTCCCCCTTGCATCTTTCTAGAATGATAAAGATTCTGTTTTTTTCAAATACGTGTTTCAACCAAGAAGACATGACTTCCCATTGTTTATGTTCTTCTTGCTAAGCATTTGCTATTTCTGTTTCTTTTAACTTTTCAGCCCTAATTTTTGGCTTAGCATTTTTCCTTCCACCAATATCTTTAATCACATGTCCTATCTTTCAAAGCTTTGGTCTTCTTGTAAGATATAGAACTCCTATCCTCTTTAATGATTGTATGTGTATGTATTATTAGTTCTGTTATCATAACACCCACTTCAAAGCAGCTCAAAGGAATGTATTACGAAACTCCTAAAGAGTAAAAAATTAAATATAAGAACTATTATAAAAATATAAAGTATATGGATAAAGCTAGTATTGCTAAATGAACTAAGAGGCTAATCATAGTAACAAGTGACTTTGAAAACTGAAGCAAAGGATGATTAAAAGTTCCAAGTCAGTGATGGGACTTGTAAGGACAGTCGTTATAGTATGTGTCAATCACTAGGGACCGTGCATAGAACTAAAAATTGCATATTGTTTTCTTTTTTTTTTTTTTTTTTTTGTTAGCAGGTGAGGCAGACATTAATTAGATCACAGTTTGCCTGTACTTATAAAGATGACTACATAATGAGCAAGAATAAATGGGATGTTAATTCATCATCAAAGCCGTTGTCTGCTCTTCACTTGGAAAATGATATTTCTGGTAATTGACCTTGTTTGAACAATTAGTCAAAAACTAGATTATTTCTGCAACATACTAAGAAATGTAAAGACATGTTTTTTTTTTTTTAGGCCTGGATTATATAAGAAATTGAACCTAAGGACAGATTTATGAAAAGGAGTATGCTATAATTTAATCTAAGTAGATTTAGAAAATACTTCATAGTTTTGTGTGTTGTGTTTTTACATAGATATTTATTGTTCAGGCTGAGAGGTGACATAGTAAGGTGAAAGTTAGTATCATAACAACTACTTCCTGGCATTTAATTGGTAGGATTATTATATAATAAATAATGTTTTTAAATGCTCTAGCTCTTTTTAATGATTACCTCATAAGTTTCATGATTTATAATACTAAAAATCATCATTCTTTCCCCCTTTTCCTCCTTCATGGCAGAGGCAGCACAGTCATCTGTTGGAAAAGCAAGAATTGAAATAGGTTCTGAAAATGTGCATATGGACAGAAGTAAGGATGACAGGATACCAAGAAAATCCACACAAAGGAAGATACCGAAGAGGAAACAGCTGGATTTAGACAGTGAGAATATTCACTGTGATCATGGAAACGAACTGTACCAACATAAGAATGTGAAGATCCCTAAAGTGTCCGGAGGCTCACACAGCAAAGCTGGTGGCAAGCTAGCGCAAGGGGCAAAGGGCAACAGGTGGACTGCCAAGGACAAGTTGATCCCTGGCCAGACCAAGTTGACGCAGTTTTTTATGCTATGATTTTGTCGTCTGTATGCTTTAGATTTAGATAAGACCATTCACCAAAGCCCTGAGCTAACTTTTTAAATCTTAAGACATTTTTTTAATGAATGCTTTCACCTTTGTTTCTCAATATACCTGTGATACAAACAGTTCACATGTAACATTGTTTAGTGACTTGTGTGAGTTTTATGCACAGACCTGGGTGGAATGAAGGATAAAGACATTTATTTAGTCCAGCTTCCAACAAATCAAAGAGGGTGCCCAGCGGCTCCTCACCCACATCTTCAGTGTCCTGTATTCCTCTGGGAGGGCAATGACTCCTTAAAATATAAGGAGGGGAGAAGATCTCTGTTTCTAGAGATCCAGTTGGTTTTTACATCAGATGTTCTATTGTGATGTTTTATTGTTTTGATAAATGTATGTGAGGTTCATATATTAACCACCGTTCAAAAATACCAATAAGTCAGAATTATGCAGAATTTTTGTGAAGTTTAATGCACAAGTCAATCATATCATTTACATTATTACATATCTTAACCAGTTTCTTTTAAAACAGACATTTAGGATAATACACAAGTTATATCAACATTAAGGGCTTTTCTCTCCGCTTGCAATGAATCGTTTTCTTCTCAAAGGATGATTTAGACCAGCAGGTATCAGACTTGCCAACAGGGTCGGTAGACTCTTCCCAGCATACACCTGAGCACTGAAAGGGAACAATGACTATAATTACCACACAGAATTAAGAAAAACTGTGCACTTATAAGGAATCCAGAATAAATTAAACTCTATTACAGATTTTGAAAAATCTCCATTTTGACATGGGTTGCCTACTATTTGGTAGAACTGAACTATGGTCTTGATTTTGTCATGGTCAGATCCAACTCAGTTAAGCTCAGAGCTCTTTTATAAAATTAATATGTAGGAATTGAATGTTGAGAAGGCTACTCACTGTCAAAATCTCTCCTTCCTATGGGAAATTTAGCTGAGTTTTCTTCATCCCCAATTTCTCTCTTTTCCTGTGTGGACTCAGTATTCTGAACTCCATTCTCAGCTGGGAAGGCTACTGATCCTTTCAGAGCGAGGTAAGGTTTTACAGCCAGACTCAGTGGCAGACCGTGAGTTACGAGATTCTGTTTGGAGCCTGTGTTCTGTGAAGAGAAGATTGGTTTGTATCCCTGCTGTCTTCTTTAAAGTAGAGCTAAAATACAGTTGTATGATATTCTTGCTGATCAGTTCTAAGATGCTCTACCATGAGTTTACCACCCAACATGTGAGATACAAGATACAAAGCTTCTGGATAAGATGGGGGAAATACCTGGTTTGTATGAAATTTTCCTAGTTATCTTAATGCACACAATGACTGTTTGCATGTATGCCTATTTATAAAATTAAAATACAAAGTTTACTTCTGGGTGGTTTATAATTATAAAAGTCATTTTCAGTTCTAGTGCAATAAAAGACAGACTGCCTATACTTACCTTTGAATTCTTGTTGTCATCATCATTCATGAAACCGCTCTCGTCGTTTTTGTATTGTTCCAGAGAAGGAGCAACAACTGATCTCTCTGCAGTATCTTCCTTCTGAAAGGCTTTTCCCATCCTAAATGTATTAAATACTATGTCATCTTCTAAATTCCTTATAGACTTGGAAGCTGAAAGTAAAATACCTTGAGAAAACAAAGAGAAAGCCAGCATTAACATGTAGGAAGAGAGATTCATCTTTGCCATCCTCGGTTTGATGCTTGCATAAAGCCAAACGAGAATGTGTTGGAAGAAAAATTTCACACTCTGCCTGTGGCTAGATGATTCCTACCTTTATATACTGTCTGCCTGAATAGAGAACACTTGAGGGTCTTATCTTTCCATTTTAAAATGACTCATCCCTTAGTGCCTTGCCTTTGTAAAGCTGCTAATGCTTGCATCGTTTTGGACCTAGTGGCCTGTTGTTTATTTCGCGTGTGAATTTTCTCAGAATCTGATTAAGGTCTTAGAGAGAAGGCTTTCTGTGAGTAGATTATAGGCTCTTCAAAGTGAGATGTTATTAAGAAAGACCACAGGACGCCAGGCTCTCCTAATATTACAGTTTCCTTCTGTGTACTTTCCGATTAAGATATTAAAACATGTTATTTAATTCATGGATAATAAGGATAAAAGTTTTATGCCCTTTTAATCCTTATTAAATAGAAGTTATCCCTAGAAAAGAGTTTCCTGTGTAAATACTTGATATGGTCTTTTGTGATTAAAGTATATATGCTTGTCAGTATAAGCAACAACAAAATTCCTGTTCATACTTCATCTAAAACTTATCTGGGTTTTTTTTTTTTTTTTTTTTTTTTTTTTTTTTTTTTTTTTTTTTTTTTTTTTACCTGAGTTCCTCTTAGTGAATTTAGTAAACAGTTGATAAAAAGTCCGTGAAAAGAATATGCATGGTCTCCATAAGGATTATTTTTGGAAGTTTTAGGTTTTTGTTTCACTTCTATTTATTGGGACAGGGTCTTGCTATGTAGCCCTGGCCGGCCTTAAATTTATGGCAATCCTCCTACCTCACCCTACCAAGTGCTGGGATCACAGAATGTGCTGTGCGCAATAGCCAGCTTATAAATTGTGTTTTTTAACATTTATTTTTTATTTGATATATTAATTTACATTCCATATGATTTCCCCTTTTCCAGGCTCCCCCATCCCCGCAAGTCCCATAAGCCCTCTTCCCTCCCCCTGTTCCCCCATTCACCCCTTCCCTCTTCCCTGTTCTGGTATTTCCCTACACTGCTGCATTAAGCCTTTCCAGAGTCGGGGCCCTTCCTTCCTTCTTCTTGGACATCATTTGATATGTGGATT
>BDUI01000009.1:224908-265759 GCA_002335545.1 Apodemus speciosus
AGAGAGTAGAGGAGTAGAGGAGTAGAGGCCGGCCATGACCACGTGGAGAGAGGGGGGAGGGGAGGAGAGCCCAAGAGGGGCAGAGAGGTGAGAATGCAGACAGGTAGGCGATGAGAGAGAGCGAGGAGGGGCAAGCAGCCCCTTTTATAGTGGGCCACGTCTATGGGGTGGGGCATACCTGGCTATTGCCAGGTAAGTGTGGGGTGGAGCTTAGACAGAGTACTAACAGAAAGAGCAGAGGGAAGAGGGCTTATGGGACTTATGGGGAGGGGGGAACCGGGAAAGGGGAAATCATTTGGAATGTAAACAAAGAATATAGAAAATAATGAAAAACATACAAAATAAATAAATAAATAAATAAATAAATACATACATAAATGGAACTGGATGTCTTCTGATGGCTCTACCTTGGGCTTCCCAAATGGGCACCAGCAAATGCAAGGAAGTAAAACCATCCTGCTTCTGGCTCTTCCAAGGCCCTTCATTCCTTCTGATACGTGCATAGACTCCAACTTCAAGCAGCCTTTTGATATCTGAACTTCTGCAATTTATTATTTTATATCTTACTGGAACGTTTCCTGGTTTAATGGTTCATTTACAAAATCTCTTGTGCCTTCTGTATTTTTCCTTTCTGAAAATGTTCTCTGGCTCTTTTCTTTCCAACTGTGTCTACCCCAGCCCAAATCCTACTCCCTTGAGCTACTGTCTTATAATGTTTTGATATATGTAGCCTTCCAAACCTCTTCAATTATTTTATATGCTAACTGGAGTCATAGAATGTTACAGCTGGAAGAGACCCTGGTGGTCATCTTCCCTCCTCCCCATTTCCACCTTGGAGGTTTCCATAAGATAAATGTCCCACCTAAAATCTCACCAAAGCATGGGGCTGACCAACTAAAACGTAGGTGCTTTCTCCTCTCACAACTTTATATTTTGAGTCCATTGGATGCCTCAGAGAAGTGGTTTCTGTAAGGTCGATGGAATGGCTTGTGGTGAGTTACTTTACAAGGTGAGCATCCATTTTCTAACGGAAGGGGGTGGCTCTCCTAACCACATAGCAATGCCTGCAGCTTTTCTGTTGGCCAGAGGCTGGTTCCAGAGGCCTGGCGCTCCACTGCCTGGAGTAGTCCTCTTGGAGGAGATTTTCTTTAAGTCTCTCTGTCATACAGAATCCCTTGCCTCTACTTCAGTCTTTTACTCCATTGCTTTGGACACAGTCACAGGTCTCCCTACATTTGCCTCAAGTGCTTCTGGAAGGATGGAGCTTAACCCAGCCAGGCCGTTCACATAGCAGACTCTTTGGCTATCTTTCTGAATGTTCCCCATAAAACCCAGGATTTTCTTCTGGTGCAGAACATCATGTTTTTTTTCCTTTGGTTTTTTTTTTTTTTCACTCATGTACCTTCAGATGAAATTTATAGCTTGCTTAGTAGGGTCTGACCTACCTTAGACATCTAGTCTGGCCTTCTTTTAGATTTTTAAATCAGCTCCTCCCTAAGGCTTTTGCTCTGAGAACAAGTTGAGCTCCTCCCGTACACTAGAGTTTGCACATTCCCATGAAATGGGAACCTTCAGATCTGCTGTCTCCTCTTCCCAACCCTTCTCAGAACATCTCGCTCACCTGACCCACTTGGACATCTTATGGTGGCTTTTCTTCAACTTGGCATAGAGCCTTTGTCCAGGTCTAACGTTTCTTCAGTTATAATGAATACAGTTCCTTTGACTATAGCCAGATCAAACTAATAGTAAATTTTGGATAAAGTTTTGTTGTTGTTTTATTTTTATTTTTATTTATTTTTGCCAGGRATACAAATTGACCAATGTTGAACTTGGAAGGGGGAACATGCTAAGAGGAGGTATAGGGGGGACACTGTAAACATATTTTGCAATGAACAGAGTACAGGCGAGCTCTTTGGAGCATGGTGTGGTGGCTATTGTGTAGGGACTTTTCTCTCACATTAGTCTCTGCCTGATGTTTCCCTTTGTGTGTGTATGTGTGTGTGTGTGTGTGTGTGTGTTGCATTGTATGTTAAACAAGCATTATTTTGTTTCTTGAAACTACAGGATAACACGTTCATGTTTACCTTTCATATCCACTTTAAAAGGACGGGATGTGTTTTACAACTTGGGACCGTTGCTATGAGGCATTCTGAAACATGGCCTTCAGTTCAGGCTCCTGCCTTAATCACAAGCAGATGCTCTTCTGAACCAAGAATTCCCCTCGCTGCCTATTCAGCCTGAGCAATGAGCTGCTTAACTTGGATCCTCCAGGCTTCTTGAAAAACTCCACAGGCTACCTCACTAGCATGCTGGTAACATGCAGAAGATTGATATTTCCCAGGCCCAAGCAGGACTTTGAAATAAAACCTATCCCTTGCAGAGAGCTATTTATCTTCCCCTCCTCCCATACATGTTTTCAAATACATGATCTCATTGTATCCTTCACTAAGTCCTTGGAGTTAATCAGGAAAAGTAGAATTTTCCCCTAGGAACCCGAGGTCCTGATGTTAAGTAGCTTTCTCAAGGTCACGCAATGAGCTTGGACTCCAGGTCTGGTATTCTTTGTACCAAAGTGACACCAGTATTTACTTTGTCCTGTGTCAAAGTTGTTCAAGCTGTTTTTCAGGATCTGGATGAATCCAGGTTGCCTGATTTATAGGGCTTAGATTTAAGTTACATTGGAACATCAGTTACTGTTTTGTGTTTTCTCCTAAGTCTCAAGCTATGTGTCTAAGGCAGTAAGTCAGTGGTCCTAAACTTTTGGGGGGTAGCTTATTTAAGACATACTGGTTCAGAATATAAAAGAGATAGCCCCCAATTCAGCATAAAAAGAAAAACTGTGCTTGACCATCTCTCCAGGCCCCAGGGTTTTAAGAAGCTCAGTCTGTGACTCTCATCTCTTTAGCATATACTCTCTGTGACAAACTTTTTTTTTCTATAGGAATTAAGGAGGCTGTGTTTTATCTCAGGATTGATATGCTGATATATATTGATAGTATGTGTCATGAGCTGAGGTTAACACAGGAGCTTGTCTTACAAACTTGTAGAAGTCTTGGGGGGAACTGTGGCCACCTAAAGACTCAAACTGAAGGCTTAAATCCATAGGTATATCCAGGTACAAATATGGAAGTGGCGACTGTGTAAATATGAGCCAGTGACCACAGAGATGCTGAAACAGTATGTTTGAGATACCCTCATGGCTGTCGCGGAACTAGGGTACAGTTGGGGGGAATCTTATAGTTAAGGCTTCTATTATAGAAGCAGATGTGAACAAGGCCACCTGCAGAGTTGGTGACAGTTAAGAGCTTTGAGCTGGACTTCCAGCTTTGGCCCATTTTCTGTAGCTTTTTAGCTTAGCTCCAATACCTTTATTCCTTTTTCTATGCAATGTATAATGGTAGTTCACTTGAACTGCTGATGTTTTTAATCTGAAGCCAGGTCCAGGAAATTGGGAGTTTTTTCCCTCTCCTTTTTTTTTTTTAACATCTGGAAATATTTACCTCAGGATCTTGAGAAAGTTCTTGGTTGAATAGAGGAGAGAAGCAAGGCAGAGGACCCAGAATCAAAGCGTTCATTTCCAGCTCAGCAAACAACAGACTGTGCTCACAATCAGAAGGAACAGAGATGGCCTCTTTCTGAGCCCTGAGTATACTGCCTTTGATACAAGGACCTTATCTATGACAGAGTTCCAAACCAGATGACAAGACTCAGGCGAGGCAGTTTCTGTTCGATGATTACAACCATCTTGGTAAATACGTAGTTCTGTAAGGTGAGAGTGGGAGTAGAGAACTCTGTGGGCTTCACTATTAGTGTCGACAACTCTAGGAGAAAGAGGCTGTAGGATCAACAATAACTTAACAGTGGGATTGCCCAACAGTGCCTGACACAGTCCTATATAAACGACTAAAGCTTTCTTCTACTTCCCAATGCTAGTGCAGTCCAGTTCCTGTTGAGACTAGTGTTGTGAAGAAGGTTTAGGATGTCACGTATAGGATATAGCACTGTATAGAACTTCTCCCATCCTTTGGTTCTCCKACTCCTTATTCGTGATGGTGATGAACTGAGACTTGGTGGTGGTGGGTTAATATAAATGTGCCCATTTAGGGCTGGACACTCAAGTTCTTATTTTAGCACTTTGTCTAGTTACATATCTCTCCATGGACTGCTGTTTGCTTCCTCTCTGATCAAAATTGAGAGTGTCCTCTTAACTATGGGTATAACCATCAATATTGAGAAGGTCCTTTGACAACATGGTCCTTCAGCAAAATTATAGAAGGTTCTATCCTAGGGCCCCTGATGTCCCGAGCTGAGTGTTTAACTAAGATTCTAGCACCGTGATTCCCCCATGGAGCATGTCTCAAATTCATTCACAAATCAGCTAGTTGCCTTTATGGTACTCATGCCCCTCTTGAACCCAGAAGCACATTAGGGCCCAGCACTAGGTGAGACTATTGATACTTTTTCTCCCCATTGGCTTAAATCACACCTTGCAGCATGATGAAAGCTAGCCAGTGTAGCAATATCTTTGCTGGTGGAGATTCATTCCTCTAAGTTATGCAGCCAATGTAGTAATATCTTCAACAATAGCATCCTTATTATGTGGTTATGGCATATAACCAAGGGCAAGACAAGGCCTGTGTTGGTTTGGAGATCTGTAGGGATTCCTTGACCAAAGCTCAACCCCATGCCTTGTATTGGGATTTTCATTTAATAACCCACACCTTCTGAAAGTAGAATTTTCCACCTATGCAGGGCAATTCCATTCAAACTAGATTTTTAAAGTTGTATTTTGAAAGTAGCTTACGAATCAGTGGGTTTCTAGAAGGCATTTTCATAGATCCTTGGTTTTGATCAATTCCCTCGTTTACTCCTCCTTTCCCCATTCTGACTTAATTAACCCCTTAGCCCCCAGTATCTCCCCCTCTTCTTTCATTTCACATGTTCTACTATCTTTACCCATTTTTTAAAGTTGGCTTGTGAGATAGCAGACTTCCCTGTAGCTTTTCCTACTTCCCCCCTTCAGTTTAGTCTTCTCCTTTGACACTTGATTGCCCCACAATCCCCATCCTGTTTAAGCTTTTCTGCCTCCAGAATTTCATCTACTACTTTAATCTGTAATGTACCATCCCCTCTCTTAGCATGTTCCTAAAGGCCTCTTTCTAATTTCCTGATTTCTACTTTGCTCCAAGTTAAACACAGAAAATGAAGGATTTGAAGAAAAACTTAAAGGGAGAATGAAATATATATATATATATATATATATATATATATATATGCATGCAAATATATGCTGTTTATAATGCTTTTGTAGATACAATTCTCACAAGTTCTCATGTAGCTTTTTTTTCTGCTGAAAAGCACGAATGTCTACTGAATACAAATCTCCCACAAGAAAGTCTCAAAATGTGTATGGGTTCAAGTGAAATATATCAAATTCACCCTCAAACTTGAATGTTAATTCTACTGGCTCCAGAATCTTAGATTGATGGATTTTTTTTCTTGGCATCTGGAAGGTGTGTGGTTGTCTTTTAGCTTGCACAATTTCAATGAAAAGTCTTCTGTGTCCCTCTGTTTACCTTGGGTATTTCTCCTTCTCTGGATATTTTAAGGAGTTCAATCAGTTTCCAACAAGTTACTTATATTTTCAGACTTCCCTTATATTAGAAGTCACCCCCTAAACCTCTATAATGTGTTTTCTCACTATCTGCGAGAGATTAGCTTTAAATACTTGAACATATTTACAGTAGTTGTTTTAAAGCTCTTCTGTCCTGGAATCTGCATTTCTTTCTCTTGGGCATGCGCAGTACTTCTGTATAGGGGGCTCATCACTAACTGGCTGGTCGTTTAGAGTGCACCTGTTGTCTCAATTTGTTCCTTTAGGTAGTTAATTTGCATCTCATGTTTTGCAAGGCCTTTAAAATTGATTTTTTTTGTTTAACAGACTTTTTAATTACATTCATTTGTTTACACATGTGCATATTGTACAGTGAGCGTGGTGATGTGAGACAATGATTTGAATGTTGCTCTCTCCTTCCACTGTGGGTCCTGAGAATAAAACTCAGGTCCGTTGGAGACTTTCCTGGCTGAGCCATCTCACTGGCCCTAAGACCCTTTACTAAACAAGTGTACCACAACTAGGAGATTAGTAAGTCCAGGTCACTAGTCTTTCCATTGTTTATTTTCCTATGGCTTTTGGCTGCTTGTTTCCATTTTCTCCCACACTGTCGCTTGTAACTGAATAATCAACACTGCATAGAAGAAAATTATAAAGATCGTTTGAGGATATAAATACAATCCTTTCATTTAGAGAATATTTTTATTGGCTTTTGGTAGGAAGTCTGCTTTAAATCTAGCCTGACCCTGAGCTGGTTTAAGAATGGGGTTCAGCATACAATGGAAGTTCATCTCCTAATTTAGGCTATCTCTTAAAGTGAAAGTTTTCAGGGAACCTCACTAAATTCTTGGTGTGTTTGTCATAGTTCCTCTGCTTTGATGACTTTTGAGCTCTGACTTATGTCTCTCAAGTTATCTGTAAACAGACCAGCTTAGTTTTCTGTTTCATGATGAAAATGCTGAAGGCTGAGTAATTTGTAAACAAAAGAGCTTTATTCAATTTACAACGTGGGAGCCTGAAAGTCTAAAAAGCACTAGCTCTGAGGAGGGCCTCACTGGGTACATAACATCAAAGCAGGTAGCACCATACAGGAGCTTATAAGAAAAGGAGAGAGCCAGGTGGTGGTGGCTCACACCTGTAATCCCAGCACTTGGGAGGCAGAGGCAGGCGGATTTCTGAGTTTGAAGCCAGCCTGGTCTACAGAGTGAGTTCCAGGACAGCCAGGGCTACACAGAGAAACCCTGTCTCGAAACAAACAAACAAACAAACAAACAAACAAACAAGTATTCTAAAAAAAATAAGAGGAAAGGAAGCAAGTCAAGACGGGAATGGCCAGGTTTACCATCCCCCCACCCCCCAGGATTTATTTTTAAAGTGTGTGTGTGTGTGTGTGTGTGTGTGTGTGTGTGTGTGTGTGTGTAGGGCTGAAGTGTTAGATTCTCTGATAAGTTACAAACGGTTGAGAGCTGCCCGATGTGGTGTTGGCAACTGAGCTCAGATCCTCCTCAACAGAAGTTATGTGCTCTTAGGCACGGAACCTCCTCTCCAGCCCTGCCAGGTTTATTCTGAACAGCAACTGGTCATGAGAACGAGCACAGCATTCCATGAGAATACCCTCCATTCCACGTGATTTCTAACGGAGGCAGAAAATAATTTCCTAATCAAATACACTCATCTTATGACTTTTACATCTTTTATCTTATCTAGTCAAAGATAGGACCTTCAAAAAAGGTTTGCAAGCATAGTTGTAAATAGGAAAAAATATTTTTGACTTATCTATGTGATTGCTGTGAGAATCAAGCTGGCATATAACACATAACATTAAAGTGTCTAGAAAATAAAAATGAGATGGTGCTGGTACTGATGGTATTGATGGTGGCGGTGGCAAGAATCATGGATATTGTCATCTCATTTCTGACTCTGATGGGGGAAGTTCTCAAGACTCTCCCACCAAGCACCACACTTGCCACTGGCCATGTTAAAGATATAAAGGTGTATGCATTTTTCCTTTTCATAAGAAGTTATATTTTAATTTAGAACCAATATTGAATTTTATCCAATGTCCTCACCTTATTTAAAGTGTACATTTAAAATTTAAGAATAGTATGTGTTTATATATTTTCTTTTCCTCTACTTTCTTGGTCTCCATTATATGTGTGTGTGTGTGTGTGTGTGTGTGTGTGTGTGTGTATTCATGTAGGTTCAGGTGCACAAGAACACGTGCATGACTTTGTAGAGGCCCGAAGCCATTTTTCAAGAAATACCTTGTTTGTTGAGACAGGGTATCTCATTGGCCCGGAACTCACCAAGCAAGCTAGGTTTACTGGCTAGCAATTTCCAGGGATCCACCTGTCTCCAGACCCCCCTGCACTGGGATTAAAATCACTATGCCCACATCCTCCCAGGTCTGTGGCTTGTCCCAGAGATGCCCCCTGCCCACCTACCCCCACTTCCCTCCCCACCCCCCCTCACCCAGTTTCCCCTCTCTATACATTTCCAATGTCTTATCTTATTTCTCCTTCTGAGTGAGATTCGAGCATCCTCCCTTGAACTCTCGTCCTTTGGGTCTATGGATTGCAGCATGGTTAGCTTAAACTTTATGGCTAATGTTCACTTCTAACAGTTTATACCGTGTGTGTGTGTGTGTGTGTGTGTGTGTGTGTGTGTGTGTGTGTGTGTTTCTGGGTCTGGGCTACTTCACTCAGGATGATACTTTCTAGTTCCATCCATTTGTCTACATATTTCATAATGTCCCTGTTTTTAACTGAAGGAATGGCCAACCAATAATGGGCTCAACTTGAGACCTACTCCATGGGAAAGAGCCAACCTATGAATGATACTTTGCCATGTTTGCAGATATGCTTCCATAACTGTCATCCGAGAGGTTTCACCTCTGATGGAAACAGATCCAGAGACCTACAGCCAAACATTAGGCAGAGCTCAGGGAATGTTGTGTAAGAATTGAGGTAAAGATTGTCAACTACAGAGTCAACTAACCTGGGCTCATGGGGGCTCACAGAGACTGAACCACCAACTGAAGAACATGCATGGACTGGACCTAGGCCCCTACACATATGTAGCAGATGTGCAGCTTGGTCTTCAAGTGGTTCTCCCAACAATTGGAAGAAGGGCTGTCTCTGACTCAGACTTCATTGCCTGCCTTTGGGTCCCCTTCTCCCTTGGGCTGCCTTCTCTGGCCTCAGTGGGAGAGGATGCTAATAGTCCTGATGAGACTTGATGTGCCATGGTGGTTTGGTACCCAGGGAGAGGGAGAAATGAGAGAATAGGGCTGGGGCTGGGAGCATGGGCTGGGATGTAAAGTGAACAAATAAATCAATTCATGAAAAAAGAGAATGGAAAAAAAACCCCAAAATATTGGCATGTCTGATATACTCAAGTTCTCATGGTAAGGACTTAACAACTGAGCTATCTCCCAAACCTCTTTTCATAGTATTTTTAAGTATTAATTTCTGCTTGCTATGCACTAAACCCAAAGCTTATGTTGTATACTGTGAACTTGATATTTTGGATGGATTTAGTTTTTCTTCTGTTTGTTTTATTTTTTAAAGCTACCCAGTTGATGTTTTGTCTCCTCCACTTCTCTTTTTCCAGCGCCCCCCCCCCCCCGAGTCCTTGGGTGCCTCATATTCAAAAGCACAAGGTAGACATAACTTTTATCTGAGCAGTAGCCATAGTCTCCTGGGATCTGTGCATCTGCCACTTGTTTTCCTTTGTATTTCCTGCTTTTTTTCTGAAAGTCACTTTGCGTAGATGCTTGGATGGCTTATTCGGGGCTATTATATAGTTTGTGAATGAGGCAGATTCTTTCAGTTATTTGTCCGAGGCTCTTTCAAGGGGAATTGTAGAACAGTGCTCCAGGCAGGCAGCACCTCTCTTGAGTTCACAGCTAAGCCCTTCATGACCCGGGGCACAGTGTGTGTGAACCATCTGAACCTCTGCTTCTCTAGTGTTCAGTTGTCGAGCTGTTCATAATTTAAGGTCCATTTCCTTCACCCTGCTTCAATGACATACGGTTTCTTGACATGAGGAATGTTTCCTTGTTCAGCACCACCTCCTCTATGTCCTTTGGGGTCAAAGAGAGGTTGCAAAAGCTCCTCCCAGAGGAGCACCCTGTTCCTATTCCTCAATAGTGCTTGTGGTTTTGCCCCTGGTACTACGCCATATATCTTGGAGAACTGCACTGTTTGATATTTGTGATCCTTGATTCTCAGGCACATATGTCTTGGTAGGTGTCCCACTGTAACCTTTGACCTTCTCTGCAGGCAATTCCTCCTCAAATTTTGTAGGTCAAGGTTACAGGAGTTTCCTCACTTTATCAAAGGCTGCTTTCTCCTTTTTTAGTTTTCATTGATGTTTTGAGTCTATTTCTTAGCAAAAACCATTGAGAGACCATTTTAATCAGGCATTTTTCTAATCAGGCATCATGGATATCTGTTTTGGGAAACCCATTCTTATTTTATGAGGATTAATTGATCTCAGTGCTATATTTAGATATTTTAAGAATTCTGAAATTTATTCAAATGTCACATGAAGTTTATACATTTATAAACTTCCTGGTACTTCCTGCCTTCCGTTTTTCTCATGCCCTCTTATTAATGTGCACAAGGAGCTCTGCCTATTTGCCATCCTAACATGACTTTCTCTCCTAAGTTACAGTTGTAATCATTGTGTGAAGAATAATTATAACCTTCTTTTGAGAGTTTTCTATTGTCCATTAATGTTTTTTGTTTCTTTTGATAGCTTTTCAATTTTGTGTGAATCATATGAGCTTTTTCTTCAAGGTATAGGATATATATATTTCTCAGCTATTTGTTTTATTTTTGGTGTAATTTTTACTATTAATTATATATTTGATATTAATATACACAGATCGTACAATGTATTTGGATTGTATTTAGCCCTTGCTCATTCTTATTTTCCTCCCACTCCTGTTGGCCCCATCTTAACTCATCCCTTTCCTACTTTCATGATTAAAAATATTATTATTCTAGATTAACTTCAGAATCATGTGTTGAGTTTCCAGAAATAAACTTTCAAGCCCCCTGGGATTGCAGGGAGTTTATTTATTTATTTTGGGGCTGGGGAACTGACATCCTGACATTATTAAATCTTCTTTGTTGGTAATATGATATAGTTCTCTATTTAAAAACATTTTTCTTTTATGTCCTTTAATAACAACATTGTGGTTTTCTTCAAAATTCTGCCCATCCCTAGTGGCTTTAACTCTTAGGTAATGTTTATTGTTATGCTGCTAGTAATGTGACTTGTTTTCTAATTCATTATTGCTGAAATATAGTGAAATATTGGGTTTTATTTTATAAAGACTTCCTTTGATCCGACGGTATTATGTCTCCCATAGGCGCATATGAAGGTGGGCCCCTACAGGTATTTTTATCACAGTAGGAAAGGTTCTTCTACCTTATTGTTATTGTATTTATATAGACCACATATAGATGGAACTATTAAAAATACTTTTAGTGGGCCCAGAGAGTGTGGTGACCTCTTGACCAAGGCTTCTTGACCAAGAAGCCAAGTGAAAGATGCATTGGATGGTGAAGCAATAGTTATCTGTGTCAAATACAATTAGTCAAGGAAGAAAGGAATGTGGCTAATCATCAGATGCATCAAGCATTAAGGCCACAATGACTTTGACATAGGTTGTTCCAGTGGAGTGATGGCCTCAATACATACAGAATTTTAGTAGTTATGTAAAATAACAATATAGAGAGAAATATTAAAAATTGAAAATAAAAGACAGAAATCTTAAACGAACTTTGAAAATGGTAAGTATTCCAAAGTGGTAGACTTTCTGTAAACTCAAAAAAGTACTTCAGTGGGATTGCATTCTTACCACTGATCAAATCTTTAGGTCCAAGACTTAAAGGCCAGAGACAGTTTTCTTAGAGAGAAAAAGGACAAAGCCTAGTGCTATGATGGTTATATTACCACAAAAGTACTTTTGTCACCAGAATAGCCAAAATGAACACACTTCCCCCCCCCCCCCAGACAAGACTATGATGGTCCATCTGGTCAACCTGGTAGGATGGAGATACATCATTGAGATAAGTAAAGCATACTTCTGGGTATCCTTTATGGACCATTCTAGATAGGATTCACAAACATGGGCTTACTTGCCCTAATTGTGGGTGACACTAATCCACAGGTTTTAGACCTAGGTGGAATACCAGAGGAACTTGGAGAAAATCCACAACCATGATATTCTCTCTGTCTCTCTCTGTCTCTCTGTCTCTGTCTCTGTCTCTGTCTCTCTCTCTCTCTCTCTCTCTCTCTTTCTGTGTGTGTGTGTGTGTTTCCTGGTTGCTCTCATGTGAGGTGCCTGTCACAAAGGGATGGCATCTCTGACACCAGAAGCTAAAACAACCAGCTGAGTTGTTTATTCCAGATGTTATGGCATGGTAATGAAAAGTGACTATGCCATTGGCAATTTCGTGGTAATTGTAGCAGCTGGAAGAACAATCTAGTAGCTATTTGAAGATAACACTGAGAAACTGTTCATGCAATATAGTAAGAAAATTTGAAACAAAGAATGCTGAAAATAGTAACATTGTTATAGCTACATTTTAAACAACAACATTTTATTTTATTCTCATATTTTAGAATTGTATTCAGTGAAGCTGATATTTGATTTGGCTAGATATTGATTCTGCTCATTTCTTCAGATATTCACACATTTCAGCCCCACTTATCCAGTCTCTTTCTTTGATGAGTAGGTTTTCTGATTTCTGACACTTGGAGTTTTGCATCCCCACCCAGTTTAGTAGGTGCTTAGTTCATGGTTGATTCAGTGTGACGATTTTCTTGTCTGCTAGACAGTTCTAATTGTTTGTGTGCACCCTTCTTTCTGAATTTGACTTACTTTATCTCCTCATTATTTTCCTTAAAATCTGGCTCTGGAATTACCTTTCCCATGAATCAGATCCATCATCCCCTAAGTAGTACCTACTTCTACAGCTCCTTTCTCTCTGTGATTTTTTAAATAGTTTCCTTATCGAAGTGCCTTTCCCCATAAAACCTGGCTCCATTTTACAGTATTCCTTGAGGACCTATATATTCATACTATTAATGTGCCACCAAAGTCCAAGTGAGGTATAGTGAATGCCATCTACGAGCCAGGCTTCTAACCAGATAAAAGGGTAAGAGAAGAAATGAAAACAAAACCCTAACTATGGAAAGTTTGTCATAGTAAATTAAAGACTGTCAATCCTAACCAAATGAGAGGAAAGATAGGAAGAAGCATTAAAAATGCCATTCATATGTTAGAGGTCAGTGAGACAAATGTTTACCAAGTAAAGAGCACGTGCACTGAGTTGTGAAGAAATGGTAGTAAATTACATTAGGTAAATTACAGTTTTGTAGACAGGATACTAACAATCAGAAGCTCTTGCCTGGTTTAAAATAATAGTCCTCTGACCATCTGGTGAAGTCTGTGAAACTTTTCTTAGAATAATTATTTAATTGGATAAAATAAAATATATTGGAATTACAAAAGAAAACTGGTTATATTTATTAAAATATTTATGTTATGGCCCAGACATATATGTACTTTTCTTTTTTTCCCTAAAGATTTATTTATTTATTTTAAGTATATGAGTACACTGTAGCTGTACAGATGGTTGTGAGTCATCATGTGCTCCAGTTCCGGCCCTGCTCACTCCGGCCCCTCTTGCTCCAGCACAAAGATTTATTTATTTTTATATGTTAAGTACACTGTAGACACACCAGAAAAGGACGCCAGATCTCTTGATGGTTGTGAGCCACCATGCGGTTGCTGGGATTTGAACTCAGGACTTTTAGGAGAGCAGTGCTCTTCCAAGGTTAAGAGAGTGCTCCTAATCATTGAGCCATCACTCCAGCTCCATAAATGTACTTTTCAATTAACATACTGCAATACAATATGATTTATTTAAAATATAGTCAGTTGAACTTTAGTTTTATATATTCAGGACAGTATTGGTGTGAAGACTTATTGGTGTGTTTCTTAGCTTTAATGAAAATATTGACTGTCAGTTATTTTGATTAACCAACCATTGATGATAGATAGGTGATACTAGAAAACAATGAGTTCTGTGGTTCCCTGTGTGGAAATTTGTCACTTTTGATATGAAAACATGAAAGGATATAGTGTCTAAATGATTTAATGAAATTTGGGGCTTTGACTAGTTCCTTAAATGTGTTGCACGCTGAGCATTTGTAGGCAAGAATGCAGTTATGTGCAGTTTTAGCAATGAGTTACTAGCATACTTTTGAAGTAAAGACTGTTAGACTTTTCAACTTTCTGCAAAAATACCCTGCACAAACTATCTAGAAAAGGAAGGGTTCATTTTGGCCCATGACTTCAGAGGCTCTGGTCCATGATCTTTGTCTACTTTGCTGCTTGGCACATAGTGAAACAACTGGTCATTGCATTGGGAGAGTGCCATGGGCACTCACCCCGGGCAGGAAGTAGAGAGAGAAAGGCTGCCTGCACCACCCCATCTTCCTTTTCCTCGTTCCCTCTAGCCCAGCAGTTCTCAACCTTCCTAATGCTGAGACCCTTAAACACAGTACATCATGTGGTGACCCCCAGCCATAAAAGGATTTTGTTGTGGCTGCATAACTGTAATTTTGCTGTTATAAATCATAATGTAAATATCTGATATACAGAGTATCAGATATGTGACCCCCCAAAGGTTGAATTGCTGCTCTAGCCTATGGAATGGTGTCACCCATGGTTCAGGGCCAATTTTTCTCATGAATGGGTCATTGCTGAAAAGGCCCTCACAGACATTCCCAGAGGCATGCTTCACTAATGTAGGTACTTCCTAATCCAACGAAATTGATGATCAAAATTAAGCACCAGTAGGGAGGTGCTTAAATGCTACGGTGAGAGAACTGGAGCAACCATACCATGATATAAAAGACATCTGTTTTTTTCTCTTGGTGACAGTCTGTGGTAGCACAAATAAGAATGACCCTCATAGGCCCATGTATTTGAATGCTCAGTCACCTGGGAGTAGCTTTATTTGTAAGGATTAGAAGAATCGGGAGGTGTGGCTTCATGTGAAGTAGATGTGGCCTTGTTGAACAAAGCAGGCTATTAGGGGTGGGCTTTCAAAAGCCCCACCCAGCCCCAGGCGCTCTCTATTTGTCTGCCAACTTGTATGTAGCTCTCAGCTACTGTTCCAGTGCTATGCATGCAGCCATGCTCCCTGCCATGATGATAACACGCTAAACCTCTGAAACGGTACCCCCCACCCAGCAGTTAAATGATTTCTTTCATGAGAGTTGCCCTGGTCACAGTGTCGCTTTGGAGCAACAGAACAGTGACTAAGACATAGTCATAGGTGTTAGTTACTAACTCTGCCATGCCTTACTGTCTATATTTATAATTGAAGAAAATGTCAAGCTAGAGTTCTGCGGGCAAAAGATGATTTTCCTCTGCTCAAGGTTATATGCGTCTTAATTTCTACCCAGGATCCCAGGTTACACTCATTTGCTGTAGAATCTTTATTCTCCACTCATTTATGGCCTCCACCACATTAGTCATGGAGTGTGAGACAATAACACTGGAGCCAGTCTCAATCCCTTTCCTGACATAGTGCTTTAGTTTAATTGGTCCTAAACCTCAAAGAAGGTGTTTTGGCAAAGCCGTTACATTCTAAATGGTGAAATCCAAGAAGAGTGAACTAGGCCAGAAGCCATAGAGTCTGGTTGTTTTCAGATGAGAAAAATGACTTGCTGCTGGAACAAACTTGCCCTGCTTTTTCTCAGGACCTGCGAAAAGTTAGACTCATTTTTATTCCTATAATGAAACTTTCTGTTATCCACCTGAACTAAAGGCCAAGGGTATGATGATGAGCTCAGATGTACTAAGTCCATCAGATTAGTTTGACTTTGTTTAGTTGCTTTTTCCTGTGTGTTAATCAGGATAATGTGTGGAGAAGATATCCATTTTTACCGTAAGTTTCGAGCTAATCAGATCTTGCACTCTGGTGTAATCTGTGCTTTAGTTTTCTAAACATCAATGGTTAAAATGTGGGAGATTTGAACTACATACAATACATATATACAATTTGAGCTACATACAATATATACATACAATACATATGTACAAATACCTTCATGGAAAGTAGATTTAAGATGTTAAGTCTAATGCTTCCGTGAAGATTAGAAAGTGGAACACAGTGCTCAATAGTTGAATATACAGCTCCTTGCTCTCTTTTGTGTAGAATTTTGTGAGGTTTTGAAGAGTAATGAAATTTTTCATGTGGGATTCCCAACTCAGAGTAAGAAATAGAGACACAAGTTTTGAGTTAGAAAGTGCTGAGGTTCTGTTTGTACTCAAAAGTCAGTATAAAATGCATGTAGAAAAACAAATTTAATTTTTTTAAAAACATAAATCAGTGTAAAATGGACAAAGAGAATTTAAGATATCAAGTGAAAAGATGTTGTTATATCAGGGTATTAGCTTGATAAAATAAGTCTAGACTCTTTAAGTTGATTGTATTGCACATAAGATGTAGCTTATCCCAACAGGTATACAAGGACAAGGGACACCTGTGAGCTCATAGCTCTTTTCTCTTTTCTTTTCTTTTCTTTTCTTTTCTTTTCTTTTCTTTTCTTTTCTTTTCTTTTCTTTTCTTTTCTCTTCTCTTCTCCTTTCCTTTCCTTTCTTTTCCTTTCCTTTCTTTTTTCTCTCCCTCCCTCCTTCCTTCCTTCCTTCCTTTCCATAAAAATCTTTTTAAATTCTTTTCATCAAGATGGGTTGCTTAGTGTAATGGTTTTGGCTGTCCTGGAATTTGCTCTGTAGCCCAGGCTAGTTTCAAACTCAGATATCTACCTGCCTCATCCTCCCCAGTGCTGGGAATAAAGGTGTGTGCCACTGCACCAGGCTGAGAGCTTACATATTGATCCATAAGCAGGTGGCAGAGAAGTCAAATGTTGATTTTTTTTAAAAAAAGGATTTATTTTTATTTTACATGTATGGATGTTTTACCGGCATGTATGTATGTGTACCATGTCCATGTCTAGTACCTGTGAAGGCCAGGATAAGTTGTTTTGTCTCCAGGAATTTGCGTTACAGTTGCTATGTGGGTGCGGGATGCTGGGAATTGAACCCTGGTCCTCTGGAAGAGCAGCAAGTGCTCTTAACAGCTCAGTCAGCTCTCTAATTCCTAAATGTGGATATTTGGTTGGATACACATTTTTGACACATGAAAAGAGATGTAACCTAATGTGTTTGGTCTTAATTGTCAACATGGCTGGATTGTAGTGTTTCTTAGGAAACACTTCTTGTTCTGGTTCTGTCTATAACATTGTTTCCAAAGAGGTTAAGCTGAGAACGAAGACCCTCTATGAATACTGGCAGCACCTTCAAGGAGAAACCAAGTGGCACATTAGCAGTCAGATTGTTTCTCTGATTTCTGACTGTAAAGGTGATGTAATTAGTTGCTTCTTGTCCCTGTTGCACAGTGACAGGGAGCTCACTGCCACCTTTATGGCCGTGGTAGAGTAGATCCTCATACTGAAACTCAATTCTTTTCCCTTTGGTTGCTTCAGACTTTTGGTCACAGGTAGAGATTGTGAGAGTCTCTACAAGTTTTTGATTTCATTTAGTGTGATCATGTAGAGTCAGCTTTTATAAGATCTGTCAAAAGCTTCAATCAATCTTGTCTATACCTTAGTTCCTACTTTTGTATTCAAATTATGTACTCTGAGGTACCTTTAAATTTTTTTTTGCAGGACTTATCGCTTATAATCTGTTTGCCTTATACTGTTAAATGTTATGAAGAGTTGTAAAAATTGTATTCCCATGAAGTTAGATGTCAAGGTATTTTATGAGTGTGGGATGCTTAGTTTTAACTAGTTTTTACAAGCATATAATTTATCAGTGAGTGTTTTTTTTCCCCTCAGAATTCCTCTTTCCTACTCATTGACCTATCTGAGAGTAGGGTTTGGAAACACTCATTTCAAAACTACTTGTCATGAAATTATTATTACATCTTTTTATTCATTAAAATACTAGAGGAAATTGATATTATAGTCACATATAAATGTGACATATTACTCAAAGGTCTGTCCTATACAGGAGGAATTTCCAGTTACTTAACTGTTCCTGTTGAAGGAACTTTGTGGAGAAGTGTTGAGCTTCTAAATAGTAGAAAGTTTCTAACCATTATCACTTTAATTTTTTCAAAGCCTATTTTCAATGATGGTCTTTAAATGATTTAACCTCCCTTCTAGGCCATCGCCCACCAGAGGCAGTGGAAAAGAAAGGATACAAGGGAAGTGGACCTGTTTAAAAAGGTTCTTTGGAGCAAATCCTATCTGGAAATCAGCAGTTTAGTTCACAGGTAAGCAGTGGCAGGTTGATCCACTCGCAATCACTTTTATGGATACACCAGAGTCCAGTATGGTAGAGTCAGGGTAGCAAACAGGAATCAGCAGTGTTGGCACTACCTAGCAGACACAGCCAGGCCTCAGCCTCGGCTCAAATCAGCAGGAGGAATCAGGGACAACAGGAACACAAGGAGGTCTTGGCTGTGCCTCTCTCAGCAAAGCAAAGATCAGTGAAGATGTAAGACCAACAAGCACTGCACGGCTAGCTCTATAAGCAAGTGGAGCTCAGCCCCTGTCACTGTCTGTCAAGTCCTTTGTATCCTGTCTCCAAACATTGCCTGTCCTCTATGGGTCTTGCCTCAGCACATGTCTTGCCTCCGCATGTGTGTCTTAGCTGACATCTCTGCCAATCAGCCCAAGTCAAAGGAAGCAGCAAGAAGCTGAGGTACACCACCAGAATTTTTTTAGTGCATTTCTCTCTATGGATTCCCGACAAATGGAGCTCAACTACGAAATGTAACATGGACCAATACATTTGTGTTGTTAGCAAAGAATCCTTCATCACATGTCCTTTCTTGTGCTTGTTTTAGCTGAACTCCTTTCACCTGTATTTGCTTCATTGAACTATTCATTCACAAGCCTGCCTTAGCCTTTCACCTGTGTCCACTTTAGCAAAACAGTCCTTCACGTGTCTGCTTTTGATGTCAGGTGCCTTGGAAAAGGAACCATTCACTGACTTGGGATCAGGGCAGGAAGAAGATTGCCTTCTGAAACCTACTTACTGTCACTGCTCCTGGTCACAAGGTTTTTTTTTTTTCCCCCAGAGAATGAAAAATATCAGCATTATTTTTTTGCTATGATACAGTATAGCATGGGTCAGTGGGCATAACCATTGGTGTTTTGTGAAGACAACCATAATAGTTATTATGCATAATAATGTATATCACGGAGCAGGAACACATGTATGGGTACAATGGATATTTACAAAAATTCTGTATAGTAGATGCTATTGTTTTGGTTTTCCTAATGAGAGATCTGATACAAAGAAAAGCTGACGAACTACCAAAGGGTCATTGCTTAATTACTGGAAAGTTTGGGGTTGAACCTAACTATTGACCTCAAGATCCAATCTGTTGTATCTTTCATTCTGTTTGTGGTCACTTATTATTAAGGATTGAGCTCTCATCCATGTCTCCCTCTTTCAGCATCCCTGATTACATTCTTTTCACTATGGAGAAATACTTGTGTTCTGAAAGGTAAGACTTAGGTGAAGTTGGAAGACTCACGGCAAAGACAAAATGTTTCTGATAATCCTTGAGAGTGTTTCCTCTTGTATTACCAGATAATAAGATGGAAGGAGAGAGACCATCTGGAATTATGCTTATGGAAATCAGGTACTATATCATTTATTTAATGGCTAATATCCATTTATAAGTGAATATACATCACATTTGTCTTCCTGGATTTGGGTTGCCTTACTTAGGATATTTTTTTCAAGTTCCACTCTTCTGTTGAAGGATATCTAGATAGTTTCCAGCTTCTGGCTATTATGAATAAAGCTGCTATGAGTATAGTTGAGCAAGTGTCCTTCAAGTAGGATGAATCGTCCTTTTGGGCACATGCTCAAGAGTAGTAGATTTATTCCCAGCCTTCTGAGAGGAACCATCATATTGATTTCCATAGTGGCTGTACAAGTTTGTACCCCCACCAGAATAGAACAGTTTTGCCTTGCTCCATATCCTCACCAGCATGACCTGTCACTTGTGTTCTTGACAGGTTAAGATGGAATCTCAAAGCAGTTTTTATTTCATTTCCCTGATAGCTAAGAATGTTGAACATTTCTTTAAGTGTTTCTCAGCTGTGTGTTTGTATGTGTTTCTCTTCTTTTGGTTTTCCTGATGTGAGATAATTTCCTGTGTTTTATCAGTATAGTTATTCCCACTACATACACACCCTGAGGTGGGTACTGGGATATAGAAATGAGTGGATGAAAGAACACCAGAAAGTGATGGTCTGTGGGATCCAGAGATGTGGACAGGGGAGAAATGAGGCTGTAGCTAGTGTTCTGTTGCAGAGCTAGGGGTGAGCCTGAGGGAATTGGGTTGGGGGAAACAGAACAACATTAGCAAAAGAGCAACATTAGCCCTTAAAGTTAAAAAGTTAAATTGGAATGTTTTATGAACACCTGAAGGCTTGTGTGTTGTAAGCCTTCACGTATGGTGGAAGTTTGGGAAGTTGATTGAATCATGAGTATACTAATCTTATCAGATTAATTTGGAAGCAGAGCCTTCTAGAAATTGTGTCACTATGGGCATGGCTTTGAAGGGTGTAATTTATCCCAAACATCATCTTTTCATTTGTTTCCTGGCTGCTATGAAGTAAGAAGCCCCTCTCCATTATGTCCCCACCACCATGATGTTCTGCCTTCCTATTGCCCATAGCAAAAGAGACAGCCAATCATAGACTGAAACCTTTGAAACAGTGAGCCAAACAAACATTTCTTCCTTTAAGATGATTTTCTCAAGTTAATTGTCAAAGTGACAAAACCTAACATACCATGTCCAGATATGCATGTAAATATGCAAGTACACATATGTAGCAAAACCAGACCCACAGCCATAGCACACTTTATGCATTGCTTTGTACCTTACCTTTTCTGTGTCACATGATGACTCGACTATTATTAATCAGTTGTATTTGACATCCCATTCTAGGATATATCTATAATGTATCTAGGGCTGTGCTTATTTAAGGAAAACTACTCATGGTAATTATGACTATTTCCATATTTGTTATGACAAATGATGCTATAACAAATTATGTGTATGTACTACTGTTTAGAAATCAATAGATTCATCCCCTGATGTTAGTGTTAATTAACACTTGGATCCAGTCTAGTATCTCTTGGGAAGTGAGCCTCTGAGCATGTCTGCGGGGGTTGATCTTCACACATTAACTGAGGTGGGGGAGACCTTTCTCTGTTCTGATTATGGATGTAATGTGCCCAGCTCCCTCAACCCCTGCTGCTGTGACTTCCCAGCTATAATATACTGTAACCTAGAACTGTGGGCTAAGTGAACCTTGTCTTCTTCCACATTGCTTTGTCAAGTTACTGTTATAACAGCATTAGGAAAGGAAGCACTTCCTACCTATCTCTTTTGTACTTTATCCTTTTGCCTCTTACTGTAGAAGTCTCTTGCACTCTCAGAGGAGATTGTTCATATAGTTTACTTGTTGTTTTGATTTATCTCTCAATCAATTTATGAAATACTTCTTTGATGGTATGCACCTTATCTACATATCCTTTTCTTCATTTTCAGTTCCTAAAAACTCGCATTTCTGTGGGGTCATTTTGGGTGGGGCAGTGGTTAAAACAGTACTTGTATCATGTTAAACAGTACTTCCTAGTATAAGTTCTTTGTGAAAACAAGTATGTATTCATTGTTAATTATAGTGCTTATATCTTTTCCTTCTCAGAATCTTTATATTTGTCCATTGATGGTAGAGTGGCTGGATTGCTGTCTGCTTTCTGTCCTCCCATTCCTCTTTCCTTCCCTCCACAGTATTGAGGATTGAACCCCACAGGTCTCTCTATTTAAGCTAGCCACATGTACTTTCACTAATTACATACCCTAAGGGCTGGTTAATAATGGAAATTTTTATCTACTACTTTTTCAAATTATTTATAATCATTAGAATTAATATAATGTCTTAGTCAGGGTTTCTATTCCTGCACAAATATCATGACCAAGAAGCAAGTTGGGGAGGAAAGGGTTTATTGAGCTTACATTTCATTTAGTTGCTATTCATCACTAAAGGAAGTCAGGACTGGAACTCAAGCAGGTCAGGAAGCAGGAGCTGATGCAGAGGCCATTGGAGGGATGTTTCTTACTGGCTTGCTTCCTCTGGCTTGCTCAGCCTACTCTCTTATAGAACCCAAGAATACCAGCCCAGAGATGGTACCACCCACAAGGGGCCCTCCCCTCTTGATCAATAATTGAGCAAATGCCCCACAGATGGATCTCATGGAGGCACTTCCCCAACTGAAGCTCCTTTCTCTGTAATAATTCCAGCCTGTGTCAAGTTGACACACAAAACCAGCCAGTACATATAATAAACATTTAAATAATGAATTTGGTGAAAAGGACTAAGAACTGAATTGTCAAAGAACTGAAATGTAAGTGTTTACTTATTGTAATATGAAAAAATAAGCCAGACTTACCATGTCATTTACACTATTACCAAGACTTTTAGTTTTAGGAGGATGGGTTATAGATGTTTTAGCTCTTTATTTTCATGAAGGCATTTCTAAGAAAACTTTAAAAATGTAGATATTAAGATGTTTGATGCATATCAATTAATTCTTTCTCATTAAAAGATGTAAAAAGAAGAGCAGATGTTGTGCCACAGGGCTCCATACACAAATACCACCAGGAAAGAGCTGATCTCCCAGGAGTGCCGACATGCCTGCAAGCACAGGTAAGACCACCACTGCTGTTCAAATCCCTGGTCCAAAAGGGACCCTCCCAGAACTCTCAGGACATAAGAACCAAGGAAGACCTGGGGAAAGGACTCTTCTGGTTTCCATCTGTACCCCTAAGCTGACCATGTGCCACAGCTCTCCATAACCAAATTCCTCCCAGAAAGAACTAGTCACCCAGGAGTTCTAACATACAGGCTTGCAGGAGAGACAAGCCACAGTCAGAGACAACAAGACCAGCTAACACCAGAGATAACCAAATGGCAAGAGGTAAGGACAAGAACATAAGCAACAGAAACCAAGGCTACTTGGCAACATCAGAACCCAGTTCTTCCCCCACAGCAAGCCATGGATACTCCAACCAAACAGAAAAGCAAGACTCTGATTTAAAATCACATCTCATGATGATGACAGAGGACTTTCAGAAGGACATAAACAACTCCATTAAAGAAATGCAGGAGAACACGTGTAACCAGATAGAAACTCTTAAAGAGGAAACACAAAACATAAAAATAACATGTAAAATAACAGGATGCAGCAGTCACTCTTCCTTAATACCTCTTAACATCAATGAATTCAATTCCCTAATAAAAAGACATAGAAGAATAGACTGGATACCTAAACAGGACCCAGCATTTCACTGCATACAGGAAATGTACTCTAGTGTCAAAGACAGACACTACCTCAGATTAAAGGGCCGGAAAACAATTTTCCAAGCAAATGGTCCCAAGACACAAGCTGGAGTAGCCACCCTAACATTGGATAAAATTGACTTTCAATGAAAAGTTATCAGAAGGATAAGGAAGAACACTTCACATTCAACAAAGGAAAATTTACCAAGAAGAACTCTCAATTCTGCACGTCTATGCTCCAAATGCAAGGATACTGACATTCATAAAAGAAACTTTACTAAAGCTCAAAGCATACATTGCACCTCACACAATAATAGTGGGAGACTTCAACAACCCACTCTCAGCAATTGGACAGATCAGGAAAACACAAACTAAATAGAGACACAGTGAAACTAACAGAAGATATAGACCAAATGGATTTAACAGCTATCTGTAGAATATTTCATCCTAAAACAAAAGAATATACCTTCTTCTCAGCACCTTGTGGTACCTTCTCCAAAAGTGACCATATAATTGGTCACAAAACAGGCCTCAACACATACAAGAAAACTGAAATAATCCCATGCATCCTATCATATCACCACAGTCTAAGGTTTGTCTTCAAGAGCAACAAAAACAACAGAAAGCCCACATACCCATGGAAGTTGAACAATGCCCTACTCAACGATAACTTGATCAAGGAAGAAATAAAGAAATGAAAGACTATGATGAAGAAATAAAGAAATGAAAATGTAATGAAAATGAAGGCACAGCATACCCAAACTTATGGGATACAATGAAAGCAGTGCTAAAAGGAAAACTCATAGTTTGGAGTACCTCCAAAAAGAAACTGGAGAGAGCATACACTAGCAGCTAAACAGCATACCTGAAATCTCAAGAACAAAAAGAAGCAAATACACCCAAGAGGAGGAGACAGCAGGAAATAATCAAACTCAGGACTGAAACCAACCAAGCAGAAACAAAGAGAATTATACAAAGAATCCACAAAACCGGGAACTGGTTCTTTGAGAAAATCAACAAGATAGATAAACCCTTAGCCAGATTAACCAGAGGGCATAGAGACAGTATCCAAATTAAGAAAATCAGAAATGGAAAGGGAGATATAGCAACAAAAACTGAGGTAAAGTCATCAGATCCTACTACAAAAGCCTATACTCAACAAAACTGGAAAATCTGGAGGAAATGGACAATTTTCTAGACAGATACCAAATATCAAAGTTAAATCAGGATCAGATAACCCATCTAAACAGTCCCATACTCCTTAATGAAGTAGAAGTAGTCATTAAAAGTCTCCTAACCAAAAAAAACCCAGGACCAGATGGGTTTAGTGTAGAATTTTATCAGATATTCAAAGAGGACCTAATGCCCATATTCTTCAAACTAGTCTACAAAACAGAAACAGAAGGAACACTACACAATTCATTCTATGAAGCCACAATTACTCTGATATCTAAACCACACAAAGACCCAACAAAGAAAGAGAACTTTAGATCAATTTCCCTTAAGAATATCGATGCAAAAATACTCAATAAATTTCTTGCCAACCAAATCCAAGGAGACATCAAAATGATCATCTACCACAATCAAGTAGGCTTCATCCCAGGGATGCAGGAATGTTCAATATATGGAAATCCATCAATATAATCCACTATATAAACAAACTCAAAGAAAAAAACACATGATCATTTCATTAGATGCTGAGGAAGCTTTTGACAAAATTTAACACCTCTTCATGATAAAAGTCTTGGAAAGATCAGAAATTCAAGGCCCATACCTAAACATAGTAAAAGCAATATACAGCAAACCAGTAGCCAACATTAAACTAAATGGAGAGAAACTTGAAGCAATCCCACTGAAATCAGGGACTAGACAAGGTCTTCCACTCACTCCCTACCTGTTCATTATAGTACTAGAAGTCCTAGCTAGAACAACTAGAAAACAAAAGGTCAAAGGGATACAAATTGGAAAGGAAGAAGTCAAAGTATCATTACTTGTAGATGATATGATAGTATACTTAAGTGACCCCAAAAATTCCACCAGAGAACTCCTAAACCTGATAAACAACTTCAGCAAATTGGCTAAATATAAAATTAACTCAAACAAATCAGTAGCCTTCCTATACTCGAAGGATAAAGAGACTGAGCAAGAAATTAGGCAAATGACACCCTTCATAATAGTCATAAATAATATAAAATATTGGTATGACTCTAACCAAGCAAGTGAAAGATCTGCATGGAAAGAACTTCAAGTCGCTGAAGAAAGAAATCAAAGAAGATATCAGAAGATTTAAAGATCTCCCATGCTCATAGATTGGCAGGATTAATATATTAAAAATGGCCATCTTGCCAAATGCAATCTACAGACTCAATGTTATCCCCATTTAAATTACAACTCAATTCTTCATAGACTTAGAAAGAGCAATTCTCAAATTAATTTGGAATAACAAAAAATCCAGGATAGGGAAAACTATTCTAATCAATAGAAGAACTTCTGGGGAAATCAACATCCCTGACCTGAAGCTGTAATACAGAGCAATCATGATAAAAACTGCATGGTATTGGTACAGAGACAGGCAGGTAGATCAATGGTTTAGAGTTGAAGACCACATACCTATGGTCACTTGATCTTTGACAAAGGAGCTAAAACCACCCAGTGGGAAAAAAGAGCCTTTTCAACAAATGGTGCTGGTTCAGTTGGTAGTCAACAAGTAGAAGAATGCAAATTGATCCATTCTTATCTCCTTGTACAAAGCTCAAGTCCAATCAGATCAAGGACCGCCACATAAAATCAGATAAGCTAAACCTACTAGAAGAGAAAGTGGGGGAAAGTCTTTAACACATGGGCACAGGGGAAAAGTTCCTGAACATTACAGCAATGCCTTATGGTCTAAGATCAAGAACTGACATGTGGGATCTCATAAAATTGCAAAGCTTCTGTAAGGCGAAGCTTTGTCAATAGGACAAAATAGCAACCAACAGATTTGGAAAAGATCTTTACCAATCTCACATCTGATAGAGGGCTAATATCCAATATATACAAAGAACTCAAGAAGTTAGACTCCAGAGAAACAAATAACTGTATTAAAAATTCGGAACAGAGCTAATCAGAGAGTTCTAAATTGAGGAAACTTGAATGGCTGAGAAGCACCTTCAACATCCTTAGGAAATGTTCAACATCCTTAATCATCAGGGAAATGCAAATCAAAATAATCCTGAGATTCCCCATCACACCAGTCAGAATGGCTAAGACCAAAAACTCAGGTGACAGCAGATGCTGGCGAGGATGTGGAGAAAGAGGAACATTCCTCCATTGTTGGTGGGAATTACCAGCTGGTACAACCATTCTGGAAATCAGTCTGGTGGTTCCTTAGAAAATTGGACATAGTACTACCTGAGGACCCAGCTATACCTGTCCTGGGCATATACCCACAAGATGCTCCAACACATAATAAGGACACATGCTCCACTATGTTTACAGCAGCCATATTTATAATAGTCCCAAGCTGGAAACAACCCAGATGTTCCACATCTGGGGACATGATACAGGAATGATACAGAAAATGTGGCACATTTACACAATGGAGTACTACTCAGCTACTAAAAATAATGACTTCATGAAATTTTTAGGCAAATGGATGGCACTAGAAAATATCATGCTGAGTGAGGTAACGCAGTCATAAAAGAACACACAGTATGTACTCACTGATAAGTTGATATTATCCCCAAAATTCAGAATATTCAAGGTTCAATTCACAGACCATATGAAGCCCAAGAAGAAAGCAGACCAAAATGTGGATGCTTCAGTGCTTCTTAGAAGGGTAAACAAAATAGCCACAGGAGCAAATATGGAGACAAAGTGTGGTGCAGAGACAGAAGGAAGGCCATCCAAAGACTGCCCCACCTGGGGATCCATCCCATATACAGCCAGCAAACCTGGATGCTATTGTGGATGCCAGGAAGTGTTTGCTGATGGCTCTCTCCTGAGAGGCTCTGCCAGAGCCTGACAAATACAGAGGCAGATGCTTGCAGCCAACCATTGGACTGAGTGCAGGGTTCCTGGTGGAGGAATTGGAGAAGGGACTGAAGGAGCTGAGGGGGGTTTGCAGCCCCATGGAGGGAGTAACCATGCCACCCGGCCAGCCCCCGTGGAGCTCCTGGGTACTGGACCACCAACTCAAGAATACACAGGGAACCATGGCTCTGGCTGCATATGTGGCATAGGATGGCCTTGTTTGATGTCAGTGGGAGGAGCGGCCCTTGGGCCTGAGGGTGTTCAATTCCCCAGTATGCAGGAATGCCAGGGAGAGAAGAAGGGAGTGGGTGGGTGGGTGGGTGGGTGGGTGGGGATGCATCTTCATTGAGGCAGGAGGAGGAGAGGATGGGATAAGGAGTTTCCGAAGGGGGGACCTGGAGAGGGGAAAACATTTGAAATTTAAGTAAAGAAAATATCCAATAAAAAAGATGTAAAAAGATGAGTAAATGAGAAAACTTGAGACAACATGCAGACATGCTATTGAAATTACTTTATGAAAATTAGTTCGTTTAAAAATACTATGAATTTTCAGTCAGTAGACAAATATGCTTAGTGTGTCTGAAACTGTAGAGAACTTGGACACAGTTTCTCTTCTTGAGAGGGCCAGATCTAGTTTGGAGTGTGTGTGTGTGTCCATTATTTATTTGTATATACTACATACCTTTGAATCTATATTGGAAATAGGCTTGCATAAAGACACTGCTACTCAGAGTAACATTTCTGTGACTAAATTTGTCCTTTTAGCTTACTCTGGGACCCAGAAACCACCAGAGTTCCTGTAATCTTAAACCATAACTCATCTGTGCCAGTAACTACACATCAAAAGTGCCCACCAGGAGCTGAGTGCCATACTGCACAACAGCAGAAATGTCTGGAAAGTCATAAAATAGCGTAAATGGGTTCTCCATTTCTTTTCCAAGAAAAACCTCCTAATGTGTTGGTGATGAGCTAGTCAGGTCAAGTGTTCTCTGAGTTGCCTTCTTTGTGCAGAGCCAGCAAGCATAACATTTTGTTAACCTAGTGACACAGAGGAAATTCGTTTTCCATCTGACCTTTTATAGTAACTACTCAAAATTACTTTTTTCTTCAGCTAACAGTGCTAATGAATAAACAGCTCATTCAGGTTTAGCGCCCATGAGTAGCAACATTCTACTTTTTTTTTCTATTTCTTAGTCTTGACCGTGTTGTTTCTTTTGTAGCAACTATTTATTTTCTAGGAAGCACTTTCTTCTTTGCTATAATTTTAAATGCTAAAAGTTCACCTTGAATTTCCAGGAGTTGATGTATTTTGAATATTGCAGTTGTCATGGGAAAACTTAGTGAATGCATGTTAATTTTTTATTGAAGAAGTAACACACATTTTGTAAGATAGAACAAAACTTAAGAATTATGAATAAAGTGTGTCTAAAGAAATAGTTACCAAAATATTTGGAGAATTTTAAACCCAAGACAATATTCTTCTTCCCCAAATAAGAACTGAGTGATGAGTTCTTGCTGTTGTTCTTTTTTCTCTTATTATTTTTAAGCTCATAATATAATTACATCATTTCTCCCTCCCTCTTTCTTCTTCCACACCCTTCCATACATTTCTCCTGCCTCTCTCCCCAAACTACTTCCTCCCTCCTCATTAATTGATATTGCATGCACATATGTAAATTTATTTGCATATTTACTCCTAAATATAGTCTTCTCAGTCTGTAAAATGATACTCATATGCATGCCTTCAGTCTGACTATCTGGCACTGAGTTCTTGCTATTATTCTTTATTAAATCTTAATTCTACTATATAATCCCCAACAATAAGAACGTATTTCATCACATTATTAAACATTTCTTTAAAATTATCCTTAATTCCATATTTTTATGTGTTTCAAACTGCTCTTGCCCTAATATGATAGGAGTGAATGAGTGAATTAAAATGTAATTATATGGTCCTGGAAAGGCTCGATGCCGCAGTGTAGGGGAATACCAGGACAGAGAAGTGGGAGAGGGTTGATTGGGGAACAGGGGGAAGGGAGATGGGTTATGGGATTTTGGGGGGGGGAACCAGGAAAGGGGACAACATTTGAAATGTAAGCAAATAATATATCTTATAAAAAAAGAGCACAGGGAAAATATATTGACAAATGTATAGCCATAAAAAAATCACAATTAGAAAGCTTCTTTATAGTACACATGGAGGGGCCCATGGCTCCAGCTTCGTGTGTAGCAGAGGGTGGCCGTTTGAAACATCAATGAGAGGAGAGACCCTTGGTCCTGTGAAGGCTCAATGCCTCAGTGTAGGGAAATGCCAGGACAGGAAATTGGGAGTGGATGGGTTGGTGAGCAAGGGGAGGGGGAATGAGATGGGAGGTTTCGGAGGGGAAATGAGGAAAGGAGATAACATCTGAAATGTAAATAAAGCAAATATATAATGAAAAAATTAAAAAAAAACCCATGTAATTACATTTATTTCCTAGCTTACATGTTGGGGGTTGGCACATGTGCCATGGAACGAGTGCAGAGGTCAGAGGACAACCCTGCAGGAATTAGTTCTCTTTTCCACCATGTGGATCCCAAGTATTGAATTCAGGTCATTAGACATGTTGGCAAGTGCCTTCACCTGTGTACATAATTTCCACCCTAGTCTCTGTCCCCTCCAGTTTCTCTTGTGATTTCTCAACTTCCTCTTAAGTTCATGACCTCTTCTCTGGTTATTATTATAATTGGTGTGTGTGTGTGTGTGTGTGTGTGTGTGTGTGTGTGTGTGTGTGTGTGTAAAATCAGCTAAGTCCATTTAATGTTGCTTGTGTGTACGTGTGTACTTCTGGTCATTTAGGATTGGATAATCCATCAGGAGACTTGTCCTTGGAGAAGACTGATTCTTCCTGTCTTAGCAGCCATTAATTGTACGTAGCCCTTCATTTAGGCGTGGGGGCATGTGGATTTCCCTCATTGTGCTGGTCTTGTTTAGGTGACTATATTGTTGAGATTTTGTGAGTGTGGCTTAATGCTCATATACAGAAGACTCTATCCCAAAGCAGACATCCTGGTCCTCGGTTTCTTACAATCTTTCTGTGCCCTCCTAGAGATGCTTTGCTATGTTTGGAGGGTTGGAGCTTCAGCATGATTTGAACTTTAAATATTTTATAGAGAAAAAGCTTCTATATATTTCTTCTAACATTTTATAAAAGTATTACTATTTAATAATCATTAAACCATCTTTCCTTCCCAATTTCAGATGAAATAAATTGAGCATGTCATATTTCACTTATCATGAATTGCTATATAGGCTATTTTTAAAAACATTTTCAATATCAGGATAAGTAGATAACAATATTATTTTATACCCGCTATAAAAATAAATGGAATAAAAAAAAGCTAGGAAACTTTTGGACTATCAGCAGCAAGTGGTTACTGGTTATCTGGAAGGATCCCTGGTACCTACAACATGAATGGTTAATAAATAATTACAACCCATATTATTGGATTCAAAGTCACACACATGGGGTTGAGGGCATGGCTTAGTGGATAAAATGCTTGTCACCTAAGGACCAGAGTCTAGGTAACTTACCAGCCACATAAATGCTAGGAGATGTCACAGCCCTCTTGTAATTCCAGCATATGGAAGGCAGAGACAAGCGAGCCCTGGAACAAGTTGGCAAGCTATAGGAGCAATGCTGTCAAATTCTAAGTTCAGCTGAGAACCCCTTCCCCCACTGAATAGAGTGGAGTAGGACAGAGAACACACTCAACATCCACCTTGGGCTTCTACACTCACACACACACAGACCTGCTTAACACACAAGTGGCACACATGAAAAAGAAGACTGACAAATTACCCCAACAGCAGCATGGCTTTCAGCGGATTATTTAATGGGAGGGGTTTTTATTGTCTGCATGTTTGTCTACACTGGACAATAATGTAATGGAAGTAGTTAGAACATAAGTCTACATTGATTAGTAATTTGATGAAATCAGTGAAAAGGCATGTCTACTGATTCTATAGATTACTAACATGGTAGAACTTGTTAGAACATGTGTCTACACTGGACAGCATTTGATGGAACTAGTCAGAACATGCTTCTACACTGGGCATGATGGAACCAACTAGAATGTAAGTATTCTTATGAAAAGAAGTAAGTCATTTTCAACATAAAATATCAAACTGCCACCACATAATTGAGCCACAGACACATTAATCTCAGGAGTTTTGTCATAAAATATTGCTCTGAACAAGTCCAATCTAGATATCCTATCTTTTTTTTTTGTCTATTTGTGTGTCTTAAATCAAGAAAGAATATGTATGTAATTTTCCATTGGTTGTTTATATTATCTTTTGTATGTCCTTATTCCTCTCTTCTTCATTTTAAAAATTTTTATATTATTTTATTAAGTTAAATAAGTGAAACTGTAGGTATCTACCAATAAGTATTGAAAGAAAGGACTTAAGCAGATACTTGAGGTATCCATAGAAAAAGTAACTCAATATCCATGAACAAATTGCACACAAAATATAGTTTAGGCTTACAATACCCACTAAACAGGAATGTGGGTATGATACATGTTGAAACAGGATGAGTCAAGGAAATATGCTAATTTATATAATCTTAGAGCATAAAGACATATTTGACAGGATTTCAGTCCTATCCACTATTTAAATCAGATAAACGTGTAAAGGCAGAAAGTAGATTTGATTTAGGAAAGGTATGGGGTATGGGGGAATGGGCAGTTATTATGAAAGTTCTCCCTATAGTTGTGGAAATCCAGGAATAGTAGCAAACATATGTAGATCCAGTTCTTGGAAAGCTGAGATGAGGAACAATGTCAACTTCAAGGCCAGCCTGGGCTACAGAGTGGCTCCTATCTGCCTTTTTTTTTTTTTAACTCTGAAACAGTGTATGATTTAAAGAATTAACCAGATTTTTTTAGTAAAGAAAAGGAGATAGAAAGAAGGGAATAATTGAATTTTTCCTTTTTTTTTTTCCTTTGATCTAATCCTGTCCTTAAAAGCTGCTAAGGACATCACTAGAAAACTTAGATCTCACAGAAACTTCAGCAAAGTAGGAGGAAACTCAATCAACCTAGGAAAAAAATCGTACATTTTCTGCTTCTATTTCTTTAGGGGTTATGGGACTGTTTAGATAGTTTATCTGATCCTGATTTAACTTTGATATTTGGTATCTGTCTAGAAAATTGTCCATTTCCTCCAGATTCTCCAGTTTTGTTGAGTATAGGATTTTGTAGTAGGATCTGATGACTTTAAATTTCCTCAGTTTCTGTTGTTATATCTCCCTTTCCATTTCTGATTTTCTTAATTTGGATACTGTCTCTATGCCCTCTGGTTAGTCTGGCTAAGGGTTTATCTATCTTGCTGATTTTCTCAAAGAGCCAGGTCCCGATTTTGTTGATTCTTTGTATAATTCTCTTTGTTTCTGCCCTGAGTTTGAGTGTTTCCTGCCATCTACTACCCTTGGATGTATTTGCTTCCTTTTGTTCTAGAGCTTTCAGGTTAAACTGCTAGTCTGTGCTCTCTCCAGTTTCTTTTTGGAGGCACTCTGAGCTATGAGTTTTCCTCTTAGCACTGCTTTCATTGTGTCCAATAAGTTTGGGTATGTTGTGCCTTAATTTTCATTAAATTCTAAAAAGTCTTTATTTCTTCCTTGACCAAGTTATCATTGAGTAGGGCATTGTTCAGCTTCCATGTGTATGTGGGCTTTCTGTTATTTTTGTTGCTATTGAAGACTAGCCTTAGTCCATGGTGGACTTCAATCTTCTTGTATGTATTAAGGCCTGTTTTGTGACCAATTATATGGTCAATTTTGGAGAAGGTATCATGAGGTGCTGAGAAGAAGCTATATTCTTTTGTTTTAAGATTAGTTGTTCTATAGATATCTGTTAAATCTATTTGGTCCATAACTTTTGTTAGTTTCACTGTGTCTCTGTTTAGTTTGTGTTTCCATGATCTGTCTATTGCTAAGAGTGGGGTGTTGAAGTCTCCCACTATTATTGTATGAGGTGCAATGTGTACTTTGAGCTTTAGTAAAGTTTATTTTATGAATGTGGGTGTCCTTGCATTTGGAGCATAGATGTTCAGAATTGAGAGTTGTTCTTGGTAGATTTTTCCTTTGATGAGTATGAAGTGTCCTTCTTTATATTTTTTGATAACATTTGATTGAGAGTCAATTTTATCTAATATCAGAATGGCTACTCCAGCTTGTGGTCTTGGGATCATATGCTTGGAAAATTGTTTTCCAGCCCTTTACTCTGAGGTAGTGTCTGTCTTTGACACTGAGGTGCATTTCCTATGTGTAGCAAAATGCTGGTCCTATATTTATGTGTCCAGTCTGTTCTATGACTTTTTATTGGGGAATTGAGTCAGTCCATTGATATTATGAGATATTAAGGAAGAGTGATTGTTGCTTCCTGTTATTTTTGATGTTATTTTTATGTTTGTGTGGCTACCTTCTTTTGGGTTTTTTGAAGGAAGAGTACATTTTTGCTTTTTCTAGGGTGCAGTTTCCCTCCTTGTGTTGGAGTTTTCCATCCATTATCCTTTGTAGGGTTGTGGAAAGATACTGTGTAAATTTGGTTTTGTCATGGAGTAGCTTGGTTTCTCCATCTATGGTAATTGAGCGTTTTGCTGGGTATAGTAGTCTGGGCTGGCATTTGTGTTCTCTTAGGGTCTGTATGACATCTGCCCATGATCTAGCTTTCATAGTCTCTGGTGTGAATTTAATAGTCTGGCATAATTCTAATAGGTCTGCCTTTATATGTTATTTGACCCTTTCCGCTTACTGCTTTTAATATTCTTTCTTTCTTTTTTTATTTGGTATTTTGACTATTATGTGACAGGAGGGATTTCTTTTCTGGTCCAATCTATTTGGAGTTCTGTAGGCTTCTTGTATGTTTATGGGCATATCTTTCTTTAGGTTAGGGAAGCTTTCTTCTATAATTTTGTTGAAGATATTTACTGGCATTTTAAATTGGGAATCCACTCTCTTCTATACCTATTATCCTTAGGTTTGGTCTTTTTTATTTTGTCCTGGAATTCCTGGAGGTTTTAGTTTAGGAGTTTTTTGTATTTTGCATTTTCTTTGACTGTTATGTCAGTGTTTTCTATGGTATCTTCTGCACCTGAGATTCTCTTCTATCTCTTGTATTGTGTTGGTGATGCTTGCCTGATCTCTTTCCTAGGTTTCTTGTTTCCAGGGTTGTCTCCTTTTGTGATTTCTTTATTGTTTCTATTTCCATTTTTAGATCCTGGATGGTTTTGTTTAATTCCTTCACCTCTTTGGCTGTGTTTTCCTGTAATTCTTTAAGGGATTTTCATGTTTCCTCTTTTAGGGCTTCTATCTGGTTACCTGTGCTCTCTTATATTTCTTTAATGGAGTTATTTAGGTCCTTCTTAAAGCCCTCTATCATCTTCAGATTTGATTTTAAATCAGAGTCTTGTTTTTCTGGTGTGTTGGGGTATCCAGGGCTTGCTCTGGGAGAACTAGTTTCTGATGATGCCGTGTAGCCTTGATTTCTGTTGCTTACATTCTTGCCCTTGGCTCTCACCATCTGGATATCTCTGATGTTAGCTAGTCTTGCTGTCTCTCACTGTGGCTTGTCCCTCCTGCAAGCCTGTGAGTCAGTACTCCTGGGAGACCAGTTCTCTCCAGGAGGAGTTTGGGTATAGAGAACTGTGACATAGGGTCAGCTATGGATGAAGATGGAAAACAGAAGGATCTTTTCCTTGGCTGTTCCTTGGTTCCTGTTTTCTTTTCTTTTTTTTTTAAAGAAAGAAAGAAGGAAGGAAAGAAGAAAGAAAGAGGGAGGGAAGGAAAGAAAGAAAGAAAGAAAGAAAGAAAGAAAGAAAGAAAGAAAGAGGGAGGGAGGGAGGAGTTCCTGTTTTCTAATGGCTCTCCTCTTTTTCATTTTTGTCTTGCAAATATCCAAGACAGCATTTTTGGATTTTGGATGCTTACATACTCCTAAGAATATGTATAGTGTTTAAGAAATTATATTCTGCAGGCAGTCTCCCCATGTTCAAATCTTGGTATTGAATCTTTAAGTGGATGATCCATGCTGATTGTGGAAGCATCTTGCACTTTGATTTTCTCATATGTCAAATAGAAACTGGGTGAATTGTTGTCATACACAATTAGTTAATGTATGTAAAGCCCTTAAAATAGCAGCGGGTACATACCAAGGTCTTGGTAAGTATTAATTATTGTATTAAACTATTGTTTATCATGCAAATGCTGTTGTAGGTAGAGGGGAATGCTCCAGTGGATGTGAGGGGGTCATTATTCCTTTCATGAGAATTCAAATATTCTGGGCAATTTAGACCACTGCATAGTTTATTGTAGTCCAGTGTGACTGCAATCATGGGCCGCATGATCTCTTACAAATCTCTTACCAGACTAAGGAGCCCAGGAAAGTTTTTCTAAACTAAATGATATATAACCTGGCATTATGGTTTGGATGTTAAAGGTACCCCACAAATGGCTCATGTGTTGAAGTACTCAGTTGATAGAGCTATTGAGAAGTGATTGAATTTAAAGGCTGTAAGTTATAAATTCAAAGCTGAGTTGACTATTAAGAGGTGTATAATTGAAGAAAATGGGCCGCATGTTTTAAGGGTTTATATTTTCCTGGCTCCTTCTGGTCCCTTTCCCCTTCCCTTCCCTTTGTTACTCCTTCCTTCCATATTTTCCCCTCCCCTTTTCTCTCCTTGCCTTCCTGACCACCATGAAATGAACAGCTTTGTGTAACAATATTCTTTTCTCATGATGTCCTGACTCATTTTAGGCTTAGAAAGAACAGGGCCAGTCATCATGGATCAGAACCCTCTAAAACTGTTAGCCCAGGAAAACCTTTCCTCAATTCCAGTTGCTCATTCCCAGCATTTATTCATGGA
This sequence comes from Apodemus speciosus, assembly GCA_002335545.1. NCBI lineage: Eukaryota > Metazoa > Chordata > Mammalia > Rodentia > Muridae > Apodemus > Apodemus speciosus. The sequence continues at coordinate 260,914 of BDUI01000009.1, forward strand.
AACTGACAAATGCAGTGGAGATCAAAAGAATAGTTAAGTTTTTCATGTCATAGGGAAGCTGTGCAGGTTTAGAATTTAAATCAGGTGAGTTAGCCAGAGGTGCCAGAACAAGGAAGCTGTCTAAGAGAGCATGTTGCAGTGAAGAAGTATGAATGCTCACTTCAATTCTCTATACAGTGAGGATGCAGGAAATAGTGCAAGGCTACTTTTTGTTCAGAAGGTATGGAAGAAAAGGATATCAGAGTTGGCTTTTACTTTAAATGGTTTCCCTAAGGAGGAAGATCCGATGCTAAGTTGGTATCTGGGGAAGAGATAGCAGAAGTTTTGAGTTAGTGGCAAGGGTGAAAATGAAGACTTTTATGGGGAAAGAATTAGGAGGCCCCAGTAGTAACTGGATGCTAGATCTGGAGAGAGGGGAAAAAAGAAATCCTAGTGATGGACTGACAGGCTTCTGGCTTGATCACATGAGTGGGGCTATCCAGAGACAGGGAACATGGACTATGAGGGTAGACAGTGTCTACTGTCTCCATCTAGCATATTTAAAAGTTATATCCCAGTGTTCACTGAGGGGCAACCCTTTTCTCAACTTCAATGCATGCTCTTAGGGTAAAGCTGACTCATCTCTAAGTCTAGGGTGGAGCATGTGACATAGGCTATGATTCAGGTCTAGCATCACATTCATTTGGCCACAGCTCAGCAATGGTCACAGTGTATCAAAACTTTTGCGGGACCTGTTAAAAAGACTTCAGAGTACGAATTGGTAGAAGTTCTGTACAAATCTTAAATTCACCAAACATCTACAAAACAACCAGTTACAATGGGTAGGACATCTGAGGGAAGCATAATCTTGATGGCACATGGTTAAAAGCCAACATAGGTAAGAGATATATAAAAGAGGGAGGAGGATATGGTCAGCCTTGGTATGTAACACATCTTAGCAGCAATGTACAATGGAAGACTGCATATATGAACATTTTCTTGGGCTGTGTTTTATAGAGGTTTACGTAGCTCACAGCTTGGGATGCTGAATACCCATGACCATCCAGCCTTTTCTCCTCAGTCTCCAGATGCATTACAATGGCGAATTAGCTGCAACAGCTCACTGTCTTAGGGATTAACTGGGATCCTGTAAAAATTACATTTATCTGATTCTGACCAGTGAGTTTAGTATAGAAATGATATGTTACCTTTTAGTTCATTTTAAAGAAATCTAACTGTATATATTTAAGATACATGTGATGTTACTCATGAAATGTAGCTTAGAAAAACCCACTTGAACATCTCCAGCCCTCTTTTTATTTTCCCCATTGATCGAGAATGTGCCAGGCAGAGGGGACAAGGACATCACAGGACAACCCACAGAATCAAGTAGCCTGCGCCCACTGTGGATCACAGAGTTTGAAATGACAATCAGGAGCCTGCATGGGTCTGACCTAGGCCCTCTGCATATATGTTACTGTTGTGTAGCTTGGTTTTTTGGTGAGACTTCTAATAATGGGAAGGGGCTGTCATTGACTCTTTTGCCTGATTTTGGGACCCCTTTCCTCCTGCTAGGTTGCCTCCTCTGGCCTCAATACAAGGGAAGGTGTCTAGTTTTATTGCAACTTGATATGCCATGTTTGGTTGATATCCCTGGGATGCATGCCCCTTCCTGAAGGGAATGGAGGAAGAGTGGATGGAGAAGGAACTAGGAGAAGTGGAGAGAGGGACAATGTGGTCAGGATGTAATATATGTGGAAAGAAAAGAGTGTGTTTGGAAGTCATAGTCTTCATTATCCTAGATTGCTAGAGCAGAGATCTTATTGACTCAAGCGATGGAAGATACTCCACACGTTGTGTGCCCTACAATAGACATCCTCTGACACATAAGCCAATATGACTTCGCAGTGGCTCACCACTGCAGTTTCCTGTCTCAAACATGTGTTCTTTCTGTACCCAAAACAGCAGGTTCCGTCAAGACATGGCCAGAAAAATGTGTCTATGAATAGTTTTGTGCTTTTGCATTCATGTTTAATATGCTGCATATTCTTATTTATTAAAAAATGAATAGGCATGGTGAGCGGTGGTTTTTGAATGTGTTCCCTGCTATTTCCCAGTCTTGCTTTTCGTTAAATAATAGTATTTATTGGTCATTATCTCCTTGTGCGGGAGAGATTATTTTTAGTAAGAAATGATAGGATTCTGCTACTTAAAATTTTTGAGTGAATAACTCTCTTGCTTTCGATCACTAACTGACACCTCCCTCTTATATCCGGCCAGTGAGTGGTGAGGATTGCATCGAATAGTCACATATGAAATGAACTTACAAGGATAACTCTCAATGACATTGTTTGATGAAACCAGGACATACACATTTGTGGCTGAACTTAGAAGATAATTTTACAAATAAAATGAAACAATTTCTTGCCTGGAGGTACATGGTTGGTAAAATGATCATGGAAAACACAGAAAATACAAACTAGTGGTCACTTGTAAGAATGGGAGAGTGCTGAAAGGACTGCTCTGAAGCTCTCCTGGTGTTAAGTTTCTGAAGTTGAGCTACAGATACACAGATGTTCATTTTTATGCCATCTCTTTAAATTGTGCATATGTTTGCTCCACTCATGAAGCTACACTGTGCATCTTACAATCAATTTAATAAATAACAATAGGCCAGACTGAGACGGTCATGTGATATGGTGCTCACAGAGACTTACTTTTTATTGTACATGATATTATAAGAAGTTCAGAGTTGAGAAAGTCAAGAGTATTGCTTTTGTCCCTGACCCCACTATGTTTTTATATGTCATTTCATTCCATCACCCTTACTTTAAAAAGTGACATAGACAAATTAGAGTGTTCAAACACAGAGGCTGCTGATTCTTAAAACTCTTACACATGTAGGACAATTGAATCAGAACAGCAATAACAACAAGGAGCAAAACAGAAGATAATTCTCAGCCTGGACATGAATCTTCCTCTTTGGGGTTATAGGCATGAGAATGAGAGATTAGGTCCATGTTTCACATGTCAAAGCACAGAACCAGAATGAATGAATGGGCGCTACACAGAAATGGAGTTTGTTCCAGCAGAGCTGAAACAAAATTATGTTTGTTCATTGAGTTGTCTTTAGAAGCACTGAGGTGTTTGTTGGTGGAGGCTGGATGGTGTCGCTGTGGACTACAAGTGGGATGTGGCTCCAAACATTCCTCTGGCTCCTGAGATTTCCAGAACTTTCCCGAAATCTCTAGTCAACACGAAATTGGCTAGCTTCTACTTGAGGGATTGCATTGTGACTAAGAGGACAAAGTCTGGAACTAGACCTGTTGTCTTGTTAGTTGTCACCTGTGCAAATGGGCAGGTTTCCTGAACTCTCTACACTCCTTTTCTGCCAACCATGAAATGGGTTTGCTGTCTATCCAACAGAGCATGCACAGCAAGAAGTACAAAATTTTTAAGTAACTGGTTTATTTTAGAGATCAGTCACTTGGCTTACCTTGACACCTACATTTATACTTCATGTTTGGGTGCAACATCTATGTTGTGACAAAGGGCTTCAAAAATGTTAACGAGTGACAGCCTTTGACACTTGCTTTAGTCCATGTGTCACACGTGCTCTGCCTCATTCACTCACTCAGAGTCCCCTGAAAGTATAGACTTTTGATGCTTCATCAGGTTCTCTACCAGTTTTTCTCATTTTAGGAGGGATTCTGTGAGGTTATAATTGTTAAAAAGTGACAGAGGGAATAACCATTGGCTTACTATTCTCAAAATATTAATCCTATTAAATATGCAATGGATCTAAGATGTTATTTGTGGGGTTCTCTATAAAGAGCACGGTCTGCAGAGAAATTATCCACATGAGGCAAAAAGGGAATCTGGTTCAACACAGCCCAGTAGCCAGTGTGGGCTCAAGCTTCTAGTGTCTGACACTGGGAAGTTTATAGTAGCCTTATTTAAACACATTTTGGAAAATGGTTTTCTGATGATAATTGATTTAATCCTGTGTGGACGACACAGCTTAAGGCATTTTTATATTGAAACTCTTTTCAAAGTACCCATGGCCTCTTTCATAAGGATGAGTTCTGTTGATTCAGAAACACTGCTCAAGATAAAGGCCTAGGGAGGAAGAGTCTGAGATAAGCAAGCGTCCTTGTCTGAGGGATTCAGGTGTGTCCTGCCACTACAGGTAGCATAGATCAGCAGGCTGTGAACTACACCCATTGTCAGATTTCTGGGAAGAAAATAGCTACACATCTCCTTTGTTGTGGAGACAACAACCCTGTGTGTTTAACATTCCTGGTTTCTCTAGTACTTATCCTTGAACACATGGACTTCATGTTATTTACAGCTATTAATAAAAACATGAGCAATATTAGAAAAATGCCAATTAGTTGACTAACTGCTAGATTTGCAATCTGTCTAACCTATTTGGTACTATTCATTGAGATGATTGTGGCTGTGGGATGGGGGGGGGTTGAAAGAGAAAGTCAATAAACTCATTACATTTTGCTTGATTAAGAATGTATATTATTAGAAATTATATTTTCTTTTTTTTATTCGATATTTTCTTTATTTACATTTCAAATGATTTCCCCTTTCCTGGATACCCCCTCCCCAAAAGTCCCATAAGCCCACTTCCCTTGCCCTGTTCCCCCATCCACCCCTTCCCACTTCCCTGTTTTGGTATTCCTCTACACTGCTGCACTGAACCTTTCCAGAACCAGGGGCCACTCCTTCCTTCTTCTTGGACATCATTTGATATGTTGATTGTGTCTTGGGTATTCCAAGCTTCTAGGCTAATATCCACTTATCTAAGTTGTCCCAAAGATTATGTCTCCCCAAAGCCATTAAATGTTTTATATCA
>BDUI01000009.1:267854-283431 GCA_002335545.1 Apodemus speciosus
TCTCAGGGTTGTTTTGATTTGCATTTCTCTGATAACTAGTGATGTTGAACATTTTTTTAGGTGCTTCTCAGCCATCCGAATTTCTTCAGGTGAGAAGTCCTTCTTTAGCTCTTATCAAGCTCTTCCCCTCAGGGGTCATGCATCTATGTGGAAGAAGAGGCAGAGAGATTCTAAGAGCCAGAATGGGTGGATGACTCCAGCAAAGCGTTGCCTTCTATCACAACAGGATGATGTTCATATGAACTCACAGGTCCTGTAGCAGCGTTCACAGAGCCTGTAAAGATTCAAGCCAGGCCCGGATCTACTGCTGGCAAAGGGAAGTAGACACTGGTTCCCATCACTAAGAATCTATGTGCAATTGATACTCATAGACAAAGGAAAGATTGGTGTTCTCCAATGGAGTCTCATTGGTGTACTTCAGTATAGGTCCCCATGCCTAGGAGCAAAAGTCAACACAAAAGTAACTCAGTGCAATTTTACAGGTCTTTTGTCTCATTTTGCTTTGTCTGAGCTTTTTTTTCTTATTGGTATTTTGCTTGTATACTTTGGTTTTTGTTTTTGTAGTTGTGTGTGTGTGTGTGTGTGTGTGTGTGTGTGTGTGTGTGGAGGGGGGTGTTCTTGGGCTTTTGCTTTTTTCTTATTTATTTATTTATTTATTTATTTATTTATTTATTTATTTATTTATTTATTCTGTTAAAGAGGAAGAGAGAGAAAGGGCCTGGAGTTGGACGGATAGGGAGTATCTGGGGCGGGAGAAAATTCTGATCAGAATATACTATATAAAAACTTTTTTTTCAATAAAAAATAAAAAATACTGTAAAACTGGTGTTTAGGAGAGGGAATTCAAATCTTTTCATCACCTTCGCCCTGTAAGGCTTTTATACAAATGTTTTAATTAGTCATCCAACCAGTGAAACCTTTGTTTACCTCTGCTGTAATCCAGGAATCAGATGGCCTGGAGCAGGGACCTCTTTCTTCTCAGAGCAGTAAACTCTCTCTCCTGCTTCCCTTGTTTTCTGTGCACCAGTTCTTTTCCAACAAACCAACTGACAGAGACTGCACAAGGTTAGACACTAGCCAACAGGAGAAAGACATAGTTGCCACCTGAGTTAGAACGAACAGGGGCATTTCCTGTCTCTGTGTCTTCTTCTCGCTGAACACACACTCTTTATCAAGAGGAAGGTTTGCCTTGTTGAGAAAGAGAGCATTCTTGCAGAAAACTCTGATTTTTCACTTTACTTACTATCTTGGATTTATCGTTGTGTGGCCAATGGCAATCAAGCTAGCAGTTCCTCAGGATGAGACCTATAGCTGTGTGTGTGTATAGGACAAGACTATAGTTTTTGTCACTTTAGAGGCTGAGATAGGAAAATTGTTTGAGCACAGTAGTTCAAAACCTGACTGGGCAATGTAGCAAGAGTCTGACTGGGCAATGTAGCAAAAGTCTGTCTAAATACAACACACACAAGTGAATACATATTTTTGGTATGGAAAATGTAGATAACAGGATAGTGATGGGGCAAGGGTACAGTGTGTTTCATAACATTTCTTCTGTAGCTTCTTGTTTATTCCTTTTTTCCTAAATCCATATTACACATTACTAAATATTCAATGCTTCTACTAAATGTTTGTTTTGAAGAATGAGGAGAGTACAGAAAGATATTAAGGTTTTTTTTGTTGTTGTTCAGAGGCTTGATAGTTGGGCGTAAAGGTTAAGAGCACTTGTTCCTCTTGCAGAAGACCCAGGTTCGGTTCCCAGAACCCCGATGGTGGCTCATAACTGTCCCTAACTCTGACTTGAGGGGATCTAGTCCTTTTAGACACCAGTCACACATATGGTGCATATACATATATCTAAGCAAAACACTAATACACATGAAATAAACCTAATTTATCTCATTTAGAAAATCTCAGGGTTTGCTCTTGGACTGCTTGCAGACTGATTGGGAAAAAATACAGTTGGAAAATAGCTATGGAGGTTTAACGAGCCAATACTATGCGAGCAGGGAAAAGCAACGTCCATGAGAGTTTAGCAGGGGTTCAGCCCGGCAAGTCTCACTGATTGAGCAAGTTTCTTAGAAGAAGAAAAATTGGAATGTGAAGCCTTAATGAGCAGCTGGGACAGTGGGAAAGACATTTTCAGGGAGGGGAGAGGCAAATAGGACATTGCATATTCTGGTGGGGCACAGTGGTGAGAGAAAGAAATGGGTTAGTGTATATGGAGAAGAACCCTCCCATCAAACACACTAACTGAGCTCGGTTGGAATATGACTCTAGTCTCAGTTCCGTCTTTAAGCCTAAGAGTCATGGTTTATAAAATGGGAGTTGATCGTGCCTATCAGCACAGATGAAGCCACTGCATTAACAGATGCATTAAATGTTTGAGATAGCTAGGAGGACAGTATGGAGCTGGCTTTCCTCTACTTTGTCATTCTTCATTTGGTCTCTTGAATCCAGCTTCACACCTGGGCTGTGACATCATCAAATGCTACCTATGGTCCCTTACAGATGGAGTACATTTGATTATTTTGCATTGCACTAGGCCAATTTCTAGTCATCTTCTGGTTTAGGAGAATTTTCTTGGCATAAAGTATCCCTAAATGCAGGGGAAAATGGACATCACATACAGGAGCTTTAAATAATTTGTCACCAACTACTTTGAGATGGCTAGAATGTGACAAGTGGAAAGGGACAGGTTAGAGATAAGTAAGCCTGGATTCATTTCTTTTCATAGCTATATCTTCTATGACATAGATGTCACTGTAGACAATAAGCAAAGTGAAAAGGAAACCAATGACTCTAGCCAAAAGCTGACTGCTACTGTACCGGCATGGAGGAAGGAAGGTGACTCAGGTCCGAGAAGACGAACTGTTGAATTTCCATGCCTTGTTCCAGTATTTGTGCCAGCTCTGAGTTGTGATGGGCTGTTGACATCGTTTGGTCCTTGTCATTGTGACTCACCGTTTGTGCTGTGAAGCTGACTCCCTGCTGTGGAGAAGGGAGGAGTTACTTGTGAGACCATATGGAGTAGGGAACAGTGATTTGGTGTAGGCTGGAAGAACACACACTTTAGCTCCCAGAGTATAACCTTGGGAAATGGTTTTAAATAGCATCGTTGTTATGGCATTTAGTTTTCAGGTCTATCATGCTGTTTGGAAATTCCAAGATTCCAAAGTCAGTTTATGGAAAAATGAATGAGAAAGGAGAAATAGACGTAGGGCATGTAGTTTTACTTACTTCTTCTGCTCATGTCTTCAGGTTAGAGAAGCTAGGGGAACAAGTTTCCATTGGATTCACTATAATTCTTCATAACCCAGAGAGAATAGTAGTGCCCATGGCTGTATGGGAGATTCTTGGCTTACAACTCTGAGATCTTTGTTTTATACCAAGCAGAATATTCAGTTAAGGTAATGTTAAGGGGATATGAATGAGCCAAGTAATCTCTCAATCTCAAACTGCTTGTGTGTATCTAAGTAGGATTAGAGAAGGCCTCTCATGGCATCCAACACTGATGAGCCACAAATTTGTGGGTTAGTGTGCATAACTCTGTAGTGTTAGAAAGATGGACAGTGCACTGTGCTGAGGGAATTACAGTCTCCTGCAGAGAGACGTGCATAGGTCACAGAACAATATGATAAACCAATGTTGGTAGCAGAGGAGAACCCACTTCAATGGATGGAGAGGAAGGCCAAGGTAGCCCCTATAAAAATGCTGACCCTATACTATGTCTAGAAGGATGCTAAGAGGAAACRAGATAAGTGCCTGGCCCCACTGGGGCAAGTTAGTGAGAGAGAGAGTACATAAATTGTACAAAAACACTTTAGACTCCTATAGGGTAAATAACAATCCCAAATGAAATTATTGGGGTCATCAAATTATTATTTGAAGCTTCCTATCAATTGTCTGAGATATACAGAAGATAAACTAGATGAGTAAGAAGCAAAGGAAGAGAGGAAGTCTTGCCTAGAGACAGGGCAGATCAGGGATCTGTGCCCAAGAATCAGGTAAGGATGCTGGGGGAGCCAGGGCAGCCAGGACTGCTTCTGAAAGGGAAGGGACAGAGAGTGATCTTAGTGTGGCCCAGTGTGAGCTTCAGCCTCTCAATAGGGGAAATAGATGGTCAGGATCCCTGACTTCAGGGATGCAGCTACTGTGAGAGCCACAGGGAAGCACAGAGGAGGAAGGAGTTAAAAACTCAAAAGAGCTTTCCTTCCTCTCTGATATTGGCGAAATGAATGGGAGACCAGAGCTGAGGAAATACAGATAATAAATTCTATGGAAATATACTCCGAGATTGTGTCCCAAGCCTCATACTATTTATATTATAATATATAATAACAAGTTGTCTCTGGTGATGGCTTCGGGGAATCCTCTTCTCTCTGGGTGAAGCCAAAATAGACAATATTGCAAACCACCATAAACAATAAATTTGAAAAGACTAAATCAGAAAAAGTATATCTTCTAACCACAGAACACTAAAGTAGAAGTTAATAAAAGAAAAAAAAAACCTGAAGCTCCCTCAAGTTGGAAATTAAACATCTGACCTTGATACCATCTATTAATAGAAAATAAAATATGAATTAGAAAATATTTCAAATCGTGGTGGTACACATGTGCAGTCCCAGGGTGGGAAGGCCATCACAGGAGGGTCACATGTGAACAGTGAGTTTGGACTACATAGGAATTCTCTGTTTCCAGGAAAAAAATTAGTTGATGTAAAAAATGAAAATATAACATCAAAATTTTTGAGACACAGCTAAGATGATGTTTACATGAATTTCTGAAACAGCAAAAAATCATAATACAAAATAATTTTAAAGTAGACAAAAGTGATTTGGTTCAAAGCTTTTACTAAATAAATAATGGTGATTATATTTCTGAAACATTTATCAAGAAAAATAAATTAATTTTATATCTATAAAATTATGCACCTACACAGTGAGTGAGTGAGTGAGTGAGGGAGGGAGGGAGGGAGGGAGGGAGAGAGGAAGAGAGAGAGAGAGAACTAAGACTTACCAATGGCAAATAAGCATTGAAAAACATCTTCAATGTCATAAATCACTAGGAAATTAAAATTAAACACACAATGGCATATAACTTTTCACTTGTGAGAATTGGCAAAATAAATCCAACATTTCCAAGCACTGGTAAATATATGCGTAGCAACCACAATTCTCATGTGTTCCAGATAGAAAGGCAAACAGTCAGCTACACTGGGAAACAATTTGAAGCTTCTAATAAAGTTAAACATATTTACTGAAGGACTTAGAAATACCCACTCTTGGGTATTTACTCCAGAGAAATGAAGGCAGATGTCCACACAAAAAACGTGTCCATGAATATTTATATCAACTTTGTTCATAATCATGATTAATTAACCCAAATGCCCTTCAGCTGATGAATAAAACAGTCTTTTCTATGGGTCATTCCTCAGTAATTAAACAGGAAAACCAGGGGCAAGTATAAGCAACTTGAAACTTTTTGAGTTTACATTGAAGGCGACTCTAACCTCCTGTAGCTACAGAGATGGAATAGCTGAATGTCAGCATAGACACTCCTCCTCCTTACGAGCTTAATTCCCATTGCTGTTCTTAGAGCACGTATACCAACATTTAAGGTCAGCGTATTTCCTGGAAAGGATGGGATCCTGCCCACTGGATTAGGAATGTGTGTGAAGACTCTGAAGAAGACCCAGGCATTTAATCCCAAATACAGATGTCTTTGTCAGTGGAAGCAACCCCCCTTACTGTTACTGGAAGCATTCTTTCCCTCCCCAGTAGAAACAGAGGCCCCAGAGGGAGGTCTATTAATACCTGGTCACGCTCTTTGCCCATCTTTAGAGAAGGGAAAACTACTTTGTGCCTGAGGAAGTTCCAATTGTTTCCCCTGAGACAATTTCCAGGTAAGATAACGCCTATTTTCCTCTAGACGCCACACCTGATTGTATCTATACCTGTAAGGAGAGTTGATTCCCTACAAGTTCCTAAAATTGGGGTATAACATGTAACCCGTAAGGAGGCACACTCCAAATGAACTAATTAGGTTATATCATTCTTAAAGTTAGAAATCAGGAAATTGTGTAAGGAAGGATATTGAGAAAATGGGTTAATGGTAGTAGGAGCATAGTTGGATCAGTTTAAATGTGTTGAAGTGAGACTACTACGTAGATTGGGTACTTCCTGTACCGGGGGCCGGTAGAAAGGGCACCTGTAGGTAGTTTAGTAAACTGACTAAAACATTAAACAAAATGTAGACTGAAGAAAATATTCTAGGAATGCCAGATTTGTGTTGGTTTGATAGAAAAAGTAATTCAAAGACTTGGGGAGTTTTGGAGAGCAAGGGTGTACTTGCCATAAATGTAACTTTCAGACTGGAAGAGTCCAAAACACATACTTTTGACTGACACCAAGAAACAACTTTCTGTGGAGAGCCTCACATTCTTGAAGGGTTTGGTGACTGCTCTCCCCTGCAGACTAGACATGACCGTGGGATGTGCGGTAACTGACTTGGAAACCCTAAATGTGATGGTAGTAATTAGACCCATGGGTGGCAGTGACAAACGTGGTGTCACTTAATCACCAGTGGCAAGGTGGGTGTGGTTGCCATAGCAAGGAGGGTGTGGCTAACAGGCAGCAGAGACAAGGACAAAGCAGCTATCAGAATGGTCTGACTCACATACACCTATGGTGTCAGCTAGCTGCATGCTGTTCCTAGAAGTGAAATAGATGAATGTGCAACCCAGTTAGAACTTTGTTTGTGTAAGCAGATGAAATCCTGGCCAAGTAAAGAGAAGTTTAATTTTGGTCATAAAAAACAGAATTACAGCCCATCAACCAGATTTTAGATAGTTTACAGATCTGGAACACCTTTAAAATAATTGGTGGTCTTTTGACAGGCTATTGTACATTGGGACAAGGTAAATAACTAAAACTTAGGGAGAGGGTTCTGGATGGAATTGAGTTCATAGAGTACTTGCAAGCATGCACGAAGCCCTGAGTTTGATCCCCAGATCCACATAAACAGGTCAGGATGGTACATGGCTGTAATCCCAACACTGAGGAAATGGAAGTTGGAGGATCAGAAGTTTAAAGCCAGCCAAAGATACACAGAACCCTTTTCTATAGATGGGTGGATGGATGAGATAGATAGATAGATAGATAGATAGATAGATAGATAGATAGATAGATAGATAGATAGATTGATAGATTGATAGAAGAAAAAAGATAAAGGACCACTGGACCATTGGCACTAATTTCAGGATACCTAACATGTCACTCTTGATCACTAGTTACACTGGGGACTTACTGAGTGTACCTGGGACTCATTCTGTGGCCATTTTCCTGCTTCCGGAGGAAAGCATATTTGGAAGGTGAAGTCAGCAGGTGGTGGACTCTCCATATTGGTCCCCTGAGTAGTGAAGTAGGGGCGACCTTAATAGACCATGTGAAATAGAAACAGCTATTAGAACGGCTTCTATGAGCATTAGTATGACAGAGGTTAGACTGTATCCTGGCAAGATTAGAAATTAATGCCCCCCGAGGGTTTGAAAGATAGCAGCAGCATGGCATTTCCCATTATATACCCATTCTTCTTACCAGTGTAGAAAGAGTGGCTCTTGTTCCTGGGAACAGGAAGTGAACTTAATTAGATAATGAGTTCCACTCAGCTATGTACCCCAGTACCTAGTAAGCAGCTAATCTGTCAGTCCTGTCCTACTTGCCTGTCAATAAAGACAACCAGAACTTATTTGTCCTCAGCCAACATGGCCAAAAATGCACTTTTACTTTTGTGATTCAGAATTCGAATCTTCTCTATCCTGTAAGGTCCCCAAGGACAAGGCCTGTTACTCTGTGGTTGATCGCAGATTATATACGGGCACCACCGCCAAGATACATGCTTGGCCTTTACGTTTTCTTTTTGTTGTGGTTGTTTTTGCTTCCTGTGTAGCTCTTGGATGGCCTTGCCTTTTCTGTGTATCCAGTATACCTGGGACTCATTCTGTGGAACACTTTGAACTCATAATCCTCCTGCCATAGCTTCGGCTACACTGAAACAATAGGTGTAACCTAAGATGTCACTGTTTATGAGAATGGGGGCTACGGAGCAGGCCTGTGACTTATACCATGGTTATTTCTCCATCTGTGGAAAGCGTAATTGGAAGAGACGTATTGAGCAGCTGAAAGAATCTCCATTATTTCCTGTCCTTGTTGAAGAGCAGAAGAGCTGTAAGAGGATTCCGGAGACCGTAGCCAGTGGATAGGCACAGTCCCCAGTTGAGGGATGGGGCCACCCACCCATATCAAAAATAGTAATTCAGAATTGCTCCTGTCAAAAGGAAATGCAGGAACACAGAGTGGAGCAGAGACTGAAAGGAAAGGCCATCCAGAGACTACCATACCTAGGGATCCATTTTATCTGCAGACATCAATCCCAGACACTATTACTGATGCCCAGATGCACTTGCTGACAGGAGCCTGATACAACTATCCCCTGATAGGCTGTACCAGAGCCTGACCAATACAGATGTGGATGCTCACAGTCAACCACTGGACTGATCACAGGGTCCCCAATGGGGGAGTTAGAGGAAGGACTGAAGGAGCTGAAGGGGTTAGCAACCCCACAGGAAGAACAACAGTACCAATCAACCAGACCCTGCAAAGCTCCCCGGGACTAAACCATCAACCAAATAGTACACATGGAGGGACCCATGACTCCAGCTACATATGTAGCAGAGGATTGCCTTATCTGGCACAAATGGGAGGGAACCCCTTAGTCCTGTGGAGGCTCTATGATCTAGCGTAGGGTGCTGAAGCAAGACTGGGTGGGTGGRTGGGTGGGTGAGGGAGCATCCACATAGAGCAAAGGGGATGGGGGAGGATATAGGGGGTTTAACTGGTAAGGGGGATAACATTTGAAATATAAATAAATAAAATAACCAATAAAAAATGGAAAAAGATTTCAGTTAAAAAAAAAGAGAGAATTCTCGCATTCTGGTTCTTTGAATTTGAGAGACATGAACTCAGAGTCCATGGAGTCAATGGAAATTTTGTATGACTTTAAATGTTTGACCCTGAGTTATGAGTGGAAACCACCCAAAGTGAGAGAAAAGGCCTCTGTCAAACTCGAGGGCACTCCACTTTTTCTGTATAACAGGCACAAAAACTAACATGTAGATCAGTGGAGCAAAATAGAGAACCCAGAAATCAGCTCAGGCCACCCCAGCCACTTGATTTTTGATAGGCATGCTGAAAACAGTATTCGTGTGCAAGAATGAAGCTAGGTCCACATCCCTCATTCTGGTTGAAAATCAACTCCAAATGGATCAAAGATCTTGATGTGAGACACAAAACTGAAACCAAGGGTACAAAATAAAGAAAACACTACAGTAAGAGCATCGGCAAAGACCTGCTGACTAGCACCCTGTCTATCAGGGAGAGGGGCAGCAAAGTCAGCCACTATCACTGTTTTGGGTTCATGCTGTGGTTTTTAGATCTAATAATATTTCTTTTAGGAAATTGGATGCACATGTTTTTGGTGCACCCATGTTTATAGCTGTAATATTCTTTTGGTGGGTTGTTCCCATGAAGACTATGACAAGACTTCCCTCATCTCTTCTGTCTGGTTTTGGTTTGATGTTTATTTTGTTGGTACAGCTTGTTAACCAGACCCATTTGCTATTCTTTGACCTTGAGGTGGTTTCTATTGTTGAATGATGATGTGTTTCTTGAAGGTAGCAAAAAGATGGGTCTTCTGGGGCTGTTTGTTTGTTGGCTTATTGGTTTGATTTTTAAATTCGTCTGTCTAGTCTGTGTTTCTGTATTGAGGAACTGAGACCATTAATAGTAAGAATTATTATTTAAAGTTGTATACTAATTTTTGTCATTTTGTTGTTTTGTGCTGTTTCCTTAGACCTCTTTTGAGTAACTACTTTGGAATTGTTTATTTCCTATGACCTCTTGGGTGTGTTTATCCTTGCCTTCGACCAAATTATTACTTCCAGTATCCTCTGTTGATTTGGCTTAGTGGTCCTAAATTCCTTTAATCTGTTTTTTATCATGAAAACTTTTTATTTCTCCTTCAAGTTTAACAGGTTATTTTTCTGGGTATAATAGTCTGGGTCAGCAACGTGGCAACTAATGAAAACAACCTGGAAGAATTTTCATCCAAAGAAGTCGAAGGATTAATGTAAGTATGTTCAAACAATAGCAAAAAGGATGAATGAAATAAGGTAGTTAATTCAAGATATGAAAGTAGAGTTTGATGAAAAGATAAAACTTACTGAAGAAAAGGCAGCCTGGAATGGTGCTGGTAATAGAAAACTCACTCTGTCAAATAAAAACCTCCATATAAAGCCTCAGCAATAGAATGGATCATGTAGAAAACACAGTCAGGGCTGGAAGACAAGGGAGAGGCATTGGGCCAACTCAGCCCCAGTCAATAGTATATTTTAAAGAAACAATAGAATATGGGGGAGCTGTGAAACACCATGAAAAAGCCTAATATTCAAATTATAAGCATAGAAGAAGGAGAGGAACACCACTGTGAAACATAGAGGATATTTTTTTAAAAAATTTGAATATTTAAAAATATTAATTTTGGAAGAAAATGTCCAAAATTTATCAAAAGGGCTGCCCATTGCTAGCATTCTAGGAATATTCTGGAATATTCTCTGCATGCTACCAAAGAGAAATGTAAACACCAACCCAGTTACAAACCCTCAGTCTGCAATTGGTCCTGTTTGCAAGATATGCTAGTGCAATAGTGGCACAAAGTCTGCAGCACTAACCAATATCTGACTTGACTTAAGGGCCACTCTATGAGCTGGAACTTGTACCTGATGCTGCTGCATCAGTGACCAGGAAACCAAAACTAAACAGTCTAGGGAACTGGGGGAAAACCAAATACTACTACTCAACTAAAGGAACATAGCAATAACATGATTCCTAATGAGATTATGCTTTCTCATAGATCAGTGCTTTCCTCAGCCATCATCAGAGAAGCTTCCTCTTGCAGCAGATGAGAATAAATATAGAGACCCATAACCAGACATTATGCAGAGAGTGGGAGGCCTGGAGACATTCAGCCCTAGATGGGAACCTCATGGGAGAGTAGGCAGAGAGAGTATAAAATCCAGAGGGGACGGAGGGTATTTAGGAAACAAGGCCTTCTACACACAGCAGGAATGAGGCACATATGAACTCACAGCAGCTGGGGCAACATGTGCAGGGGCTTGCACCGGTCTGCACCAGATGGGGTTCTAGAGATGAAAACAGAAGAGGACATGTGCCACCACCCCTAACTTTCTCCCTCTCCCTCCCCTCTCCCTCTTCTCCTCTCTCCCCACCCCCCAATTCAGATACTTTATGTATATATTATGGTTTCCAGTTTTGTGTTTTTATGGAATTTTTGAGTGTATCTTTGCATCTATATACTAATCTTGTGTCTTTTCTTGAGATCTTTCTCTTCTGTTCATTTTGTCTTATTCTAATGTGTTTATTATTATTATTATTATTATTATTATTATTATTCCTTAGACACGTTTCTTTTCTAATGAGAGACAGAAGGGGATGGATAAGGATGGGAGGAGAGGGCCTTGGAGGAGGAGATGGAAGGGAAGTCATAATTAGAATGAACTAGATTCAAAAGTCTCTATTTTCAATAAAAGTAAAAATGAGAGTTTGCCATTGAGATACAAAAGTCTACAGAAGACCAAGTAGAAAGGAGCAGAAAAGAAACTTCCCATCACATATTATAATTAAAACATTAAAAACAGAGTAAGAAAGAGGTAGTGAAGGCTGCAAGACAGACAGAGGAAGACACAAAGTTTGGCCCATCGAAATGACACCTGCTTATGTTGACAGCCTGAAGGGCCTGGAAAGGTATTTTGCAAGTTCTTTATTTTTTTCTTTTGAGAACAATCTTTCCAATTAATTTGTCCACTTATAGACTGGATGACTTTTGAGGTTTGTGTTTTAGTGCTTTGTATAGGCTAGAAATAGGCATGAGTTCCTCATCAAATAGATGTACAGTTGGTGAAGGAATTCTCCCATTCTATGGGGTGGGTTTCCTCCCTCTGTTTTTTTGCTTCTTTTGGTGTGAAGCCTTCTAAACCTAATTCATATATCAATCCCATTGGTCCATTTTGCTATCATTTTCATTCTTTTGGGTTCTTTTCAGAAAGTGCCGGCTTATGTGTATGCCTTTCAGCACTTTCTATGCTTTCTTCTAGCAGTACTGAAGGCTCTGCACTCAGGTCAAACTATACCACAGGCAAAATAGACTTAGTAACTATCTACAGAATTGTTTTACCCAATAGCTCTGAAATTTGCATTTCATCAGAAGCTCATAGAAAGTTCTCTAAATTGGACTATATTTTGGCCATAAAGCAAGTCTTACTAAGTCAATATACCTTAACACATACGAACAGATAAGTTATTTCATATATATTATAAAATCATAGTAGAGTAAAACTAGAAACCAGTGGTAAGAGAAACTATACAAATGTGTGGAGATTGAACAATACATTCTTGAATCAAACAAAACTTTACAAACCCAAGACTCCAAATGAAAATACAACTTATCAGAGCCTTTGGGATTTAACAAAGGCACTGCTAAGAGGAAAGATTATAGCTACAAGTGCTTACACTTAAAATATTAGCGAGCTGGCCCTAGAGCTCAAATAAATAACTGATGGACCTTGCAGTTTTTACAAAAGCAAGAAGACAAACTCAAAAACAGTAAATAGAAAGAAATAAGAATCAGGGTAAATTGTAATAAAATGGAGATTAACAATATAAAAGACATAAAGGATTTGTGGTAGCATCTTTACTGTATTTTAAGTATAGGATCATGTCATATACAAATAGGGGTAATTTGACTTCTTCCTTTTCTTCCTTCTTCCCTTCCTTCCTACCTTCCTACCTTTCTTTCCCTTTTTTATTACATTGTTTTATTATTAATATTCCAAAAGTTGTTTCCCTTCCTGGTCCTCCTTCCCTGAGTTCTTCCCCCCTTCCCCCACTTCTGAGAGGGTGCTCCCCCACCTGCCCACCCACCCCACCTCACCTCCTCCATCATCCCTTTTTCCTGTGGCATCAAGTTTCCACAGCCTTAGGCACATCCTCTCCAACTGAGGTTAGACAAGCCCCATGCTTGTCTTGTAAGATAGATGCAGATGCTGTTTTGCTCTCATTGGAAATGTTTCTTCGGAAATTAAGGTAAAAGCAGGAAGGAGAGGGTGTGGAATAAGTTTATTTCCCACCTGGATTTTGTTTTTTTTTTTTGTTGTTGTTGTTCTGACACATGTCCAGGAAAATAAACCCCTCCTCTGACTTGCACTTTTGAGTTACTTGTGTAAATGTGGGACATTTAAGTGGTGGAAGGAGTTCAGTCTGGGAGCACGGAGAGCACTCTTGATCCCAAGGATTCTACTGCTTTCAGCTCCTTGACTCATGACCTTTGACAGCAGTTCCCCAAGCTTCTTGTGTCTCATTTGTACAAAGTAGTTAAAGCTACAGAGGTAATAAACCTGACCTTTCAAAAACAGTCATATGCTGAGGTGTTTAGAAATGGTCTCAATGTCAAACAATTTTATAACAATCAGTAGGGACCTGTAGAGTTGGTAGGCCCCGCCACAGGGGACGGCCGATTGGGGAAGAAGAAGGAACACGGGGAGTTTGTCTGTGCCTATCCCACGTGTGTGGGTGCTGGGCCATAAGGGAAGCACTGAGGCACTGCTCCGGGGTGAGAAAGCACAGTCTGAGATGAGGGAAAGCAGGAGCTGGCTGGGGCCTTGGAGTTCTCAGACTCTTGGATGTCCAGGAGCAGCTGGGAGTCACAAAAATACAGAGAATGAAGGGGGCGGGGAGGGGGGACTGCTGGGTGGGGACAGCGTCTAGCCTGGGGCCAGGGGACAAGGGGAACTCCTTGGCTTGTCCCAGCCTGGGAGATTGTCCTTATCTTGGCAGTGGCAGACTTGGTGGTGGCTGTGGCTGGGATTGCAGAGAGGCCTTCAACAGGAAGGCTCTGTAGGGGAAAGCCTTCTTTCTGGCTCCCCACAGCGGATCTTGATGGACAGAGATAGTCCAAGGTTCTAAAAGGTTTATTATCGTGGCAGAAAGAGGATGTGTAAAACATGCCCCACTTCTCAGGGTGGGCCTGAGATTAAATATCTTTTGCTTGCGGGAAGGGATGTCTGGGAAGGGAAGCTTATTAGCTAAGCGCTCCAGGCCTCTAGGTGCCTCATTAGCATGGATAATTCCGTTTTGGGCTTATGTGACTGACCCCCATCTCTTTCATGCAAGAAGCATGGGACATCATGTTCCAAGTCAGGAGTCTGACAGGGAGCTGGGAGTCACCTAAGCCTCAGGTGTGTGTGTCCTCCGAGTCTCAACCTGCTTTACCTTATCAAAGTTTCTGGCTTGGTTTTATGTCCCACAGGGACCCTGGTATTCAGGTCTGAATTATTTGGCTTAGTTTTGATAGAGAGGAGAAAAACAAAAACCAAAAGCTACTTTTTTGGGGTGGGGGGAAACGTGGTTTACAGATACACCATAACAGAAAACCTCAACTTTTAGACACATTATGATGCATCTGGGTTATAGAATGGTTTATAGTAAGGTATTATAAATATGATCTGCTTGAATGCATACAAAATACCTTAAGATTTTATGTGTACAAGAGAGACACTCCCAACTTGCTCTTGTTGGAAGAATCAGAGGAGCTTGCAGACCCACCCTGGAGCAGTTACATTTTTGAAAGGATAAAAATGTAATTAAAAAAATATCCTAGACATTAAACAATGTTCATTTCAACTTGGTTTTCATGGCGAGTATGAATCATCGTTTCATCTCTTTCAAAATTAATTCCTGTTTTTTCTAGTTAGCTTTGAGTTATTTGTGCCAATGGATTATTGATTAAATAAAAGCTCTTCACTTACTGACAACAGCGTGTTCTTCCTAATGTCTCTAAACCTTTACTTTTTAAAAGGTGCCTTTTATTGTAGCGCAATGTGATACATTTTATGTAGGGAAACTAGATTGACTTCTGAGTATCTATCAATTTATTTGCAAGACTTCTGGAGATAGCATTAGAGAAAAAATTGAACATGATCTTCACTTACCTTATAAACTCTATGAGGCTTAATTTTTTTAAATTCATATTTTTTATTTTCTATATTCTTTGTTTACATTCCAAAGACTTTCCCCTTTCCCAGTTCCCCCCTCACCATATGTCCCATAAGTCTTCTTCCCTCTGCCCATTCCCCAGTCCCCCTCCCCCTCCTCCCCCCTTCCCCCCATTTCTCTGTTCTGATATTCTCCTACAAAACTGGATCCAGTCTTTTCAGGACCAGGGTCCTCTCCTTCCTTCTTTTTGGGAATCTTTTGATTTGCTAATTGTGTCTTGAGTATTCAGAGCTTCTAGGTTCATTAATATCCACTTATCAGTGATTGCATTTCATGTGTATTCTTTTGTGATTGGGTTAGCTCACTTAGGATGATATTTTCCAGATCCGACCATTTGCCTACAAATTGCATGAATTCATTATTTTTAATTGCTGAGTAGTATTCCATTGTAT
>BDUI01000009.1:284047-303577 GCA_002335545.1 Apodemus speciosus
TGTAGACCAGGCTGGCCTCGAACTCAGAAATCTGCCTGTCTCTGCCTCCCAAGTGCTGGGATTAAAGGCGTGCGCCACCACTGCCCGGCTTAATTTTTAATATATATTTTGTAAGGGAATGTTTTGAAAGACATCATCTGAAACAATACAATTCAAGCCCCCAGATAATAGGTAAGACAAGTAGAGAATTTTAAATGTAGATAATGCTTATTAATATTTACATGAACATATATTAATACATCAGGGTTCGCCTCCCCTTTCATTGTGCATAAGTATGCTGAAGGAGGGAGTTTTACAAGAAAGAAGTAAATGGGAAAACCATGTAGTACTGGTCACTGCAGATCAATATCAACATAGGCTGCTGTCCATGAAGGAAGAAAATTGAGAGACTGAACAACCTCAGAGCTTAACATCTTAAGCACATGTCTAGAGTGTCTAGGCTGATATTCAGAATTTTGTTGGTGCCTCCCTGCTTACCAAGATGCTTTCTTTGTCTAGTTAGAAGCTTTGGTGAATTTTCTTAGACTGTAATGGTAGGAGTGCCTACAAGACAGAGAACAGAGAGCCCATGGGAAGAGTTTATATATACAAAGAATTCAAGCCTTGCTTGCTCGGGAGTATTCTGTTGGGCAGACTGTGGTCTGCGATTACCAGTCAATGATGAAGGAAGGAAGTGGGTCAGAGTTTACCATAGATTACCATAACTTACCATGGTTTACTAGATGCTGCAATGCTGAATATTTACTTACTAAGAGAGTCAGATAACTATGTAAGGCCAAGATGGATCACATCATCTTGTATGTCATTCATTATTTGTGAGTTTGGGGCACTCTACATAACAGGCATAACAGGGGAAAGTCCCTGTCTTCAGAGAATTATTTGTAGATTAATTTCAAAACAGAATGCTATCACTTCTATTTATGTGAAAACACACATACCAGAGAGAATAGTCTCCTTTACAATCCTGAAGTTCAAGTCAATAAAACATTTATTAATTAATTAAATTATTAATTATAACAGTTGATCAAGAAAACATTTCAGGTGCATTGCTGAATCAATGGCTCTGAATTTGGCTGTTGATATGTTAAGACCTAGAACTATATCCTAAGAAACTGGCTCTAACAAATGACCTCTTAGGATGGTTATCCTTATAAGCCAGTCTCCATGCTGTGAGGAAGCCTAAGACGCCAGTGGAGAGGTCTACCTGGAGAAGAACTCACAGGCTCTACCAACTTACTAGTCACATGAGTAATTAGTCTTGGAGATTATTTAACCACAACAAGGCCACAGAGAATATCACCGAGACAGAGCTGTTTCAGGACTACAGTGGGGAATTTGGCAAGACCGTATAGTAAGGAAGGAAGACTAAGGATTTAGCTTGGTGGTAGAGCATATTTGTGGCATACGGGAAGCCAGTGTTGACTCAAGTACCACAAAACAAACAAATGAACAGAAACAAAAACAAACAAACAAACAACAACAACAAAAAGCTAACAGTGTCTCATAATTTGAGATTGAGAATCGAAATCGATTTATTTTTGCTTCTGATTTTAATTAGAGGCAAAATTTTAATTAGAGGCTTTTAACTAAAAAGCCAAGGGAAGCCATAGAAATAAATGCCAACTTTTTCATGGTGTTTCCTGGTGCTTTGTGTGCTGCTCTATCTGTGCCATGACCATTATGTTACCTATGTGACAGATGGTGGGTCACTAAGGTCAAGTGTGTGACCCAAACATTCTCAGGGAGAGGCAAAGTGAGTATTCAGCCCAGACCATATAACTCAGTCTCTGCCTGAGAATAGCCCTAATCTCCACACCATTTGGAAACTGTTTCGAAGACATTCCAATCAGAGAATCATGCCAGCACACTGCCTATCAATTATCTTGCTGATCCTTTAACAAATCCCCAGACTGAGTCTTCTGTTCTCCTGAGACACCGATCACAAAGCAGACCTTCACTGCTTTGGCACCCCTCCCCCCAATGCAGTCCCAAGGCACACACATAAAAAAGGAATGACAAGGTTTACTGTTTTCCCACATAGAACATGGCCGAACCCAGGCAGATAGAGAAGATCTGTCCTTAAGCAGAGAAATGGAGCGTTACTTGGTCGTAAATTCAACTTAATGGTAATTTTAGTAGGGCAGCTTGCCCAGAGTTTGTAGAAACACAAATATTAAAAAGAAAATCCCCCAAATTCCAGGCATATTTGCCTGGAAACTCTTTTGGCAACTTGGTTCCATTGGCTTCTTAAGGAAATCAACTTCCTCAGTTATGGCTGTAGTTGCTTAGAGTAGGTTTGCATAAAGTCTGGACATCACTTTGGCAGCAGAGAAACAACTAGGGAGCACGCTGCTCAGAATGAGTGAGGCCTTGACATTAGCCATCTAGGTAGACACACAGATGGACAGACACACAGATGTACAACACAGTCCAGTGAAAGCAATCAGTGATCAGACAACTCAGATGGTTGCCTACGTTTGTTTGTTTGTTTGTTTTTTCAAATCCTCCTGCCACTGGCCAATCACCAGTAAATGAATCCTGATCATGGCTATTGTTGAGTCACTGAACTTAGCTGTGCTGGCTTGGCTTCTCTTGGGTTTGAAGTCTATAGATTATATTCTGATGCTCCTAGGTTGATTTCAATGCCCTGAGAACTAGACTAGAATGGAGCCTCTTGAACATGTGTAGTACTCTATGCTCACTTCTCCTGTAGGCTAGTGCTTATGTATTCTTCACATTTAAGTATTCCTGTTTCCAGATATGGTGGTATCATACCAGGAGTTGATTTTATAGCTTTTTGCACAATGATGGACATGTGAGGGAAGCGTGGTTTGTGTTTGTGGATGAAAACATATGAAAGAGTGAAGCTCATGTCTTTTAGGAAGTCAAGGCCTTTAAGTCAAAGAGTCTGGTCACTGGTCAGATAACTTAGATGGCTGAGTAAGATGGCAGGGAGAAAATGAACCCCCAAACTACCACTTCTCATGGACTATGACCATGCGTCTATTAAAAGTACAGTTTTGCTTATTTGAATAAGCACGTATAATATCAGTACCATACCTGAATAGTGCCCACTCCTTAAGTATGGTCAGGGTGACTAGGAGTCAAAACGTTTTTGATCTGTTACTCTTTTTTTAAAAAAAATTTATTTATTAATCATTTTATTTGTTTGCATTTGAAATGTTATCCCCCTTCTCGGTCTCCCTTCCACAAATGTTTATTTTACAGCTTAGTTTTCTCTTTTTTTTAAAGTTGATATTCAATCTTTTAACTAACATATTTATTGTAACTATATCTTTCCTTTGACCTCACATATGTTATAAATTCATCAAGTACACATAAATAGRTAAAGTCTTTTTGTTTGTTTGTTTTGTTTCTGGTAGAGCTTAAGATCTTGGCTCTTACTGTGTTACAAACCCAAAATAAGAACAATTTTTGTACATTGGAGTTCATTGTAATAAGACTGTACTTCAATGTCCCTCACATCACCAAAGGATTTTTACCTCCATAGTAGCTAAGCTAAGAGTTGACAGTTCTGTTGTACCAGGAATGAATTGTAGGCACAATTATTTGGATACTGATTTCCTGCTTTGGTCAAAGCTATTTGACTTGAGTGATTGTCATCATTCTCAGCCCACAGGGAACAGGTTACATTCATTTAAGAAATGGTGTGTATATTAAGATAGTCTATCCATGAAGTGATTCATCAACTGTTTCAGTGAACAATGGTTCTACTAGGAGGGTGGCACAGACATTAGGTGAGGGTAAGATTCTGGTTCATTGGCTGTGATGATTTTGAAAAGTATTCATTTCAGAAAAAGTGTAACTTATAAGGTAATCTTCAAAATTGATACAATAATTATAAATATCAAGAAAAAATTCAGTATCAATTTTTGTAGTTCTCTTACAAGCCACCTCTCAAATTAATTGTCTACATTTCTTTTGGCTGTATAAATAATTTTGAAATATGTAAGCTGCTCTGAAAACTGTAGTATAGTGTAAAAACAACAAATAAACTATCCTACTAATAGAGAGGCTGAGATAGGAGAAACATGATTGCAAGACCATTATGTGGTACACAGCAAGACACTGTCATGTATAAACAAGCAGAAAGTGTACATGGATTGTACAATATTGGACCTATTTCCCCAATTACCAAATTCGAGAGACTAGTGGATGACAGTCAATGAATTCCTAATTCTTCATATTTTTGAATTTCAATCGATTAGGATATGTTGGTAATATTAATTTCCATATTAAGAGATATTAAGGAAAAGTGATGGTTATTTCCTGTTATTTTAGTTGTTAGGGGTGGATTTATGGTTGTATGGGTTTGTTGAAAGATTACTTTCTTGCTTTAGTTTCCCTCCTTGTGTTGGTGTTTTCCATTATCCATTGTAGGGCAGGATTTGTGGAAAGATATTGTGTAAATTTCATTTTGTCATGGAATATCTTGGTTTCTCCATCTATGGTGATTTAGAGTTTTGCTGGATATAGTAGCCTGGGTTGGCATTTGTGTTCTCTTAGAGTTTGTATGACATCTGTATGACATTTTCTAGCTTTCATGGTCTCTGTGAGAAGTCTGGTGTAATTCTGATAAGCCTGCCTTTATTTGTTACTTGACCTTTTTCCCTTACTGCTTTTAATATTCTTTCTTTGTTTAGTACATTTGGTGTTTTGATTACTATGTGACAGGAGGAATTCTTTTTCTGGTCCAGTCTATTTGGAGTTCTGTAGGCTTCTTGTATGTTCATGAGCATATCTTTCTTTAGGTTAGAGAAGTTTTCTATAACTTTATTGAAGATATTTACTGGCCCTTTAAGTTGGGAATCTTCACTCTTTTCTATACCTATTATCCTTAGGTTTGGTCTTCTCATTGTGTCCTGGATTTCAGGAGCCTTTTGTATTTAGCATTTTCTTTGACTGTTGTGTCAATGTTTTCTATGGTATCTTCTGCCCGTGAGAGTCTCTCTTCTATCTCTTGTATTATGTTGGTGATGCTTGCATCTATGACTCCTGATCTCTTTCCTAGGTTTTCTAACTCTAGGGTTGTCTCCCTTTGTGATTTCTTTATTGTTTCTAGTTCCAATTTTAGATCCTGGATGGTTTTGTTCATTTCCTTCACTTGTTTGTGGTACCCTAAATCCCTCCCACCCCAAATAGCTTAGTTCTTTTCTTGACTGATACTCCCAAAAGATTCCTTCTCTGACTTGGTTTGGTAGATATATCCATTGCCCTCCTTGATGTACCCACATGTCTAGCACATGGGAAGGCTGATTATAGATGAAATGGAGGCTTGACATACATAAGGGATATTTAAATCCTCATAGTTTTCTGCCAACCATCATGCTAAAATTCAAAGGCAATGGATTTTCATCTGGAGTGGCCATCACAATCACTGAGGGATTATCAGGATGCTTACACTGCTGCCCAGAATGGTCCTATCCAGGCTAATATCTCAGTGGTGTATTTCTCTCGGAATATGTGCTGGGGGCATGAACCCAGGGTCTTGTCTCTGGTGAGCATGTGTCCTAACCCATGCCTGCAAGATTTTAAAGAAATCCCAGCACTAGCTGATCTAACGTGAATGGACCCCTGTTCCCATGACTGCCCTCCCAGAGTGACCTCATTATATGTTTAGCCATGGCAGCCTTTGCCTAGAACAGAGAAAAATCAGTTTGCATTGTCTCATAACTACTTTTGGTGGGTAGTTTTGGATATGCTGATATCATCTTTCTTATTCTGTACCTCATGGCTTTTGTGTTGCCTTTCCTGATGTTCATTAGGAGTAAAAACAATATATAACCCTGTTACTAACATGGGAATGCATGCATGCAAATGATGACATTGGCCTCATGTAAGTAATTGCATGAAAGTTAAGAATTCAACATCAAACTTTAGATTATTTCTTCTTCCCCCTTTCTGACTAGGAACATACATGAACTTGTCTAAATGGGGGAGATATCAGCCATGGCTTTATATTTTCTTAAAAAACTCCAGTTAACCTACCTGACTTTCTGATTCAACAATTTTTGTAGAGGGAGAAAAAATCCTAAGAAACATTTTTAGTTTCTTTCTTCTTTCATGATGAAAAGTTTACTGGAACAGCCCAAATTTCATTCAGGATTCCTTCCCATTCTTTGTCACTGCTCATTCTTCCCCAACCCCACCAATCCTCAGACAGCCAGGGATTTAAAAATATGTTGGAAGCTTTTAATGATGTCTGAAGAATAGAATACTATTCAGACACCAGGCAAGGGATAGCAGTCTGTCTAGCTCATTTGTCATTAGTTTCACGGGATTGTTTTAATTGTGGCCTGGCTTAATCACTGGCTGTGTGCAGACTATACTACATAGTTAAAATAATTATGGGGATTTGATTAAAAAAGGCTTTGAATTGGTATAATGCTTCTTTTAGAATCAGTTTTGCATTTGTTAAAAGGAAAGAGTAAAGAAGGACAGCTGGTCGGTGCTAGCATTGGTCCATTTTTGCCCTTGTTACATGGCTGGCCAGGATAATATATATAAACTCTTTTAGATCATCTTTTCTCTGTTCAAGGATGTGTTTGGTCTATTTCTGGAGATGGTGTGACTCATACTATTTAGAACAGCTAATAGTTAATAGAGGCTCACTACTAGTAACCTTGCCCCATGAATACATTCATCTAACCCAATGGTTGTGTTTGCATAAGTGATGTCTGCTCTCAACTTCAGAACTCCTTGATCTGTAGAAGTTAGTGTTGTGAATGCCGTTTGTTTGTTCAGTCAACTGGCATGATGGTCAGTCTTGTTTCAACTTGACTGGCCTAAGAGCTGCTCTATGGGTGATAGAGAGGAGGAACCAGTATAGGTTGGGGAATGCAAATGCTCTCTTTTTTTTGTGATGGTTCAATTTATGATATTTCAGCATTGCAATGAAATAAAAGAGACACTTTCATTAAAAACTCACTTTAAATTTTGATATTGGGTCATTATCCTGGGTAAGTAATTTGCAGTGTGATACATTCGCCAATGATGGGCCATGGTAGAAAGCTTCAGTCTCCAGTCAACCTAAAAACTAATTTATTGTGAAGTTAAAGAACTGGTACTATACTATGACAATTTACTGTGTAGCTAGCTTTTGGGAGTCAGGTATTATATTTTGGGTTTTTGTATGTCATCATATTTGCTAAGTGCTTATGTGGTTATATAGGACATCCGATAATTTATTATAAAACGAACGTGTTTTGTGTTGGGTGATTTTTGTCTGATACAGGCTAAAGTCAGAGTAATGTAAGATCGGGAGAATTTGAAGTAGACTTGATGATTTATAGTGTAGGTGCTTTAAGTGCAGTTTTGACATGACATTTCTGAGGTTTTTGAGGAGATAACTACACAAGGAATGGAGAAGCTGGATTTCTGAGCTAGCGAGGAACCACGAGATTCGCTTATAGATGGAGTCAGGGCTGACTGGATGGAGGGTTGAAAGCTGCCTACAGCTTTAACTACTGGGTTAAGTGTGGGGTGGCGTGTGTGTGTGTGTGTGTGTGTGTGTGTGTGTGTGTGTGTGTGTGTAAGAACCAGCAACAGCTATGAAGCAGGGAAGAGGGCACAATGCTATTTTTAGATAGGTGGATCTGAGGTAAATATCAAATATTTACCTCGAATATAAATATCAAATATAAATGTCAAATATCCAAGTGGAAACAGTAGGCAGTGGAACTACAGTCAAGAACTCAGGGGAAAGGCATGCGCTTCAAGATAATTGCTTGGAATCCCTACTGTGTACATGTAACATCCATTGCTAATGTAGGTCTTGAACTAGGAGTTCAGCGTCACAAAGGAGATATATTGCCCTATTGCAGCAGGGCATCTCCTTGTCAAATACTGTCTTTATGTGAGATGTGCTTTATGTGTGGCAGTGATATTTGAATAAAAATCCTCCTATAATTACCATTTTCTTTTCTGTAAGAACATTTCAAAGTTACTTTTACAGAAGTTCTCTGGGAAGAATTCAGAATTGGCCAAACAGTTCCTTAGACTTTTTTTTGGCATGGCTGAGACTCCTTTTTAGATATTCTTGTGCCATACATAAGAAAATGTCTGTCTGTCTCTGTGTCTTTGTCTCTCCATCTCTATCTGTATCTGTTTCTCTGTTTCTGTGTCTTTGTGTGTCTCTATGGGTCTCTCTCTCTCTCTCTTTCTCTCTTTCTCTCTCTCTTCTCTCTTCCTCTCTCTCTCTCTCTCTCTCTCTCTCTCTCTCTCTCTCAAAACAGTCTTGCAATGTAGCTCTCAGATGATCTTAACTTTATTGTCCTTCTTTCCCAGCCCCTTTAGTTCTATGATTATAAGATATGTGCCATAATGCTCGACTATATGAAAATATACTGCCCACTAGTATATTTGCAACACAATTAAAAAATAAGAAAACAAATCCATTACCTCACTAACAGGACAGACTGTTGACTTTCAATTTGGTTTATCCACTTGCTTCGACAGTCCTTAGAGCACTTGTTGCCTGTGTTTTGAGCAATATGGGGGTGATCGGGATAAGGACACAGGCTGCCATGTGATTACTTCAAAGCAAAGACTGTTTTATTTTTTTAAAGCTCCAGTTTTACTCATTTATTTATTCACGATGAACTGCTTACCATCTGCCAGGCACCAGGTGATTTTATATTCGATTATACACAATGAAAAGAAGATGACAGTATTAGATATCAAGCTTTCATCTTTGGCCTGAAACAGTTGTCTCTGGGCCTTATTCCCACTCCTTTACTTTCCCAGCTTTAAGAAGACAAAACGGAATAACTCAATTAACATTGAAGCAAACAAAACCAATCAAAACAGGAAATAGGGCTGGGTCATCAGTCAGGGGTAGAACCTTGCTTAGCATATGAGAGACAATCCCCAGCACCTGTCTTCATACACAAGAAGATGGAATGAAGTCTAATTTTATCTTTGCCTTTCTTGTTTCTCTTTTTCTATCATAATCTCAGTAATACAACTCTCAGCCTCTGGTTTTTAAGTCTAAAGTAATCAGATCTTTGGTTTCTTTTTCATTCATTCATTAATTTATCTGCTTTACATTCTGATCAGAGCTTGCCCGCCGTCCTCTTCTCCCAGGTGAGGTGAGGTCCCCCCTCACCTTCTCCTATGCCCCACTCCCTTCCTTTCTCCTCAGAGAAGGGGAGACCTCCTGTGAGTATCAACCCACCTTGATATATTTGATGCAGAGACCCACAGCTAAACATTAGGTGACGCTCTGGGAATCTTGTGGAAGAGGGAAGGAAGAACTTGAAGAGGCACAGAGATCAAGGACACCACAAGAAAACCTACAGAATCAACTAAACTGGGCCCATAGAGGGTCACAGAGACTGAACTACCAATCAGTAATCAGTTTTTATCTACTATAAAATCCCTTCAGATGCGAAACACCTTTCTTTTGGCTATTATGGGATCCTGAAATCTCTGGGAGAGGATTCTAATGTAGTCATTGATTCCTTTTTTAATTTTTGATTGGTTATTTTATTTATTTACATTTCAAAGTTCATCTCCCTTCCCAGTTTCCCCTCCATAGCCCCCCTATCGCATCCCCCTTGCCTGGTCTTCTATGAGGGTGCTCTACCACCCACCCTCTCCTGCCTCCCCGTCCTGGCGTCTCATTACAGAAAACCACAACCAATCAAATTCTAGTTGTGGAGCCTATACTCAATGGATACATCTTTATTTTTTCCTGGAATTATTATTTTTTATTTTTATTAGATATATTCTTTATTTACATTTCAAATCATTTTCCCTTTCCTGTTTGTAGTCATTAATTCTTAATAAGGCATTATTAATTGGTAATGATGTACTGTGGCCTTCATTTTTAACAGAATAAGGCAAAGAGAAAAAAAACAAAAAACTTTACACTTGAAATGATGACAGTGTCTTTAAGGAGTTAATCAATCATATTTTGCCTGGGAGTCACCCCTATAATTGAAATCACAGCCTATACAACTTACTTAAACTGCCAGTCATAAAGTCTGGGGGCAAAAATCTTTCCCTGATGATACTGTTTCCTTTTCTTTTCAGGAGCTATTCTTCAGCGCTCAAATGCCATGTAACATATTAGCAAGTGAGCCTCAGTGTTGTGAGACACATTTGCCTTGGCTTTGTTTATCTGGATGCTGCCTGTACACTGTACTGGGGCTGCTACCACCAAAACGCTCCTTCAGCCTATGCAACGTGCTATTACAATCAGCCGTGCTTGTTCGCAGTGCTTTCAACATCTGTCCTGGCAGCTGGCTCATCTCCCACTTCATCAGGAAGTGCATTCAAGGGTATCCGTCTAGAAAGTTCCACCAGCAAGCATTTCTTCAGAGTGGAAAAACAAAGAAGAAAAGGTTCAGTTGAAGGTAGTCATATCTGGGGTAAGGTAAGGTAGAGTAAAGTCAGGAAGAATCTCCCATTATCAAAGTGTTTCCATTGTGGGTGAGAGAGATAAACAATATCCCTGCTTTTCCCCCTCATAGACTAATAGACTGGCATTCCTTTCTATCCTAGTTTGGATCAGAGAAAGGGTGGCAGAATTATATTACTGGCACAGCTCTTGTTGGTTTTCCAGAGTCTCAAAGGGAATTGCCCTCATCCCATGGGTTTCCTCCAAGATCTACGGTCTGACTAGTCTGGCTCACTGCCGTGCGGGACTTCCTTCACGTTGCCACTGAATAGCTGTTTCTATCTTTCTTAAAGTTAGTAGGAAAACACCGGCATGCCCAGGCGGTTTTTATTTGTTTCTTCCTGAGAAAACAACCCCCTACTGACTTCCACATGCCCTTATGTCCAGGATTCTGAACAACTGTGTGGGAAGGGTGAGGGTGACAACTAGGTATACCAAAAATATCCATAAGTGTCTAGCTAATGGGAAAGAGCTTATGTGAAAATAACTGTGACCCAGAGAACTAACTTCTCACATGTTCTCGTGGGTAGAGCTCTGACAACGTTCATTGTGTGTGAGTGCATTCAGAAGCCAGAGGACAAGCTTGGGGGTCGCTCCTCAGTTGCTATCTCCCTTGTTCTGTGAAACAGTGTCTCTCCCTGACTTATAACTCACCAAGGAGATGAGGCTGGCTGGCCAGTGAGCTCCTGGGATCTGCTATATCTGTCTTCCCAGCTCTGACGCTACAGCTGAAAATCACCACATCTGGCTCTTTTTACGTGGGGTGTCAAGATTCAGACTGAGGTCCTTGCGTCTGCATGGCAAGCTCGCTGCCAGCTGAGCCATCTCTCAAGCCCGTTTATTATGGTTTTCTCATCGCAGTTCTACAGTATGTTGTGTGTCTAGGAATGAGTATTACAGCCAGAAATGCTTCTGGAATTCAATGGTCTTTGGCAGTTATGAAGATGGATGTGTTTTTAATATAAAGATTAATTGGAGTCTGAAATGTTTAAGGAAGCTAACAATCATTGAGTGCTTGTTTTGTACCCAGGAAATATGCTATGAGTTTCTGCATATATTATGTCATAGAGTCTTCGTTTCCCACTTCTTAGTTGAACATTGATTTTATTAGTACAGTATGAAATGTTGTCTGTGTAGTTTATACTTGAAACAAAGTCTCTTTAGTAGTTTTAAAGGAACCATTGCTGGAAATTAATAGGATTTGTTCCCAAAGCAAACAAACAAGAGCAAACTGTAGAGTTAGAGAAGTGAGAAGACTCACAAGGCAATTTCATGAACTTGGGACTAAGCAACCATTAGAGTTATTCATCTGTATTTCCAGACTTCTTACTTATCCAGGGTCCTTACGATAAATAACACATTAGTAAATGTTCCTTGTAATTCCACATTTCCACCAACTCACAAAGTATGGGCATGCCACTTGCTTTGACCAATAAATATGAGCAGTTTTGTTGACAGCAGTCAACAATTCAGGCAGAAGCTTTTAGTGCCAATATGAGTTGTAAGTGACAATAGTGAAGTCAAAACTCATCAACAACCCAATATATCAGGAGTAAAAGATAAACCTTGTTCTAAACCCACCACGCTTTTGGTAATGGCTTGTAAATGTAGCAGCACCCAGACTAGTCTGACTAAGTACCGTCCATATATGAAAACGGAAATAAAATGTCTTCTCTAAAGACATCTCCTTTCTGGTTTGAGAATTTTAGTCTGCAGTTTGAATTGGTCACCCTTTCTATTTGTAAACAGTTCTGCTAATTTCTGCTTATAAAAACTTGGTGATTTAGCCTGAGTTTCAGGTTCTTCATCTGGAAGACAGGTTAAAGTGTAACACTCACCTTACAGAGCCAGTGTAAGGTGAATTAAAATAATATACAGAGGTATTTAGCATCAATGGCTCACTTAGAAATGGTTCTGTAATGATTCCTAACTTCTTCCTGTTTACTAGTCTGAGTACTGATTTATAGGAGTGGTTTTGTTTGGAAGTGAGGGAAGGGAAAAAACTCAGGCAGGAACAGGGAAAAACTCAGAGGGGATAGAGAATACAATCAGGGATCAATCAGGCATAAAAAGAGAGCCCTAAGGACCAAAAGTTAGAGAGGATTCCAGTTTCTTTAGTCGATAGACAAGAAAAGGAATATCCTTTAAAAGGGCCTAGATTCTAGGCTGGAAAGAGAAGAGGGGCAACAGAAAAGAAATCCACCTCTCTAGTGACCCAGAGAGCAAGACCTATTCCAACTGCCTTTATTTCTTCCTCATGTGTTTCTAAGATCGTATTGGCTGGTTTTGTGTGTCAACTTGACAGAGGCTGGAGTCATCACAAAGAAAGGAGTTTCAGTTGGGGAAGTGCCTCCATGAGATTCATCTGTGGGGCATTTTCTTAATCAGTGATCAAGGTGGGGGGAGGTCCCCTTGTGAGTGGTACCATCTCTGGGCTGGTATTCCTGGATTCTACAAGAGAGCAGGCTGAGCAAGCCAGGGGAAACAAGCCAGTAAGGAACATGGCCTCTGCATCAGCTCCTGCTTCTTGACCTGCTTAAGTTCCAGTCCCGACTTCCTTTAGTGATGAACAGTAGTGTGGAAGTATGAACACTTTCTTCCCCAACTTGCTTCTTGGTCATGATGTTTGTACAGGAATAGAAACCCTGACTAAGACAAATTGGTACCAGTGTAGTGGGGTATTCCTGTGACAACCTGACCATGTTTTGGTTGAGGACTGTGGAAGGTCTTTGGAACTGTGAGCTAGAAGAGCCATTAGGATGTTAAGAGCTCTGTGGAATGTTCCGTAGGAGCTTGGAAGATAATGTTAAGAACAGTGCAGAAGATGGAGGCCTGGCTTGTGAAATTTCAGAGGGAATATTAAAGACTCTTATCCTTATAAGAGTTTTGATTGTGAAGATTCTGTGGTTTTGGTTAGCTGGGGCTGAAGAATCAGCTGTGAACCACCCAAGCAAACCTTTGTGTTATTGGGACTATTGATGCTGTTTGGCTGGAGCTAAGAAATTAGTGGTGATTAAGAAGAGACCAGCATTACTGAGGTGAAATCTTCTGGGAAGTATTTTCTGAGAGCACAGAGGCTGTGATCCATAGATAGCCATGGTTGTATTTTGTGCTTGGGGATGAATAAGAAAGTAAGGGTTGAGGCTTAATAGTGATGTGTTTGTGTGTCAAGTTGACAAGGGGTCAATTGTACTGACTGGTTTTGTGTGTCAACTTGACACAGGCTAGAGTTATCACAGAGAA
Source organism: Apodemus speciosus (assembly GCA_002335545.1). Lineage (NCBI taxonomy): Eukaryota > Metazoa > Chordata > Mammalia > Rodentia > Muridae > Apodemus > Apodemus speciosus. The sequence continues at coordinate 297,714 of BDUI01000009.1, forward strand.
AGGAGTTTCAGTTGGGGAAATACCTCCATGAGATTCATCTGTGGGGCATTTTCTCAACTAGTGATCTAGGGGGGAGGGCCTCTTGTGGGTGGTGCCATCTCTGGGCTGGTATTCCTGGGTTCTACAAGAGAGCAGGCTGAGCAAGCCAGGAGAAGCAAGCCAGTAAGGAACATCCCTCCATGGCCTCTGCATCAGCTCCTGCTTCCTGACCTGCTTGAGTTCCAGTCCTGACTTCCTTTGGTGATGAACAGCAATGTGGAAGTGTAAGCTCAATAAACCCTTTCCTCCTCAACTTGCTTCTTGGTCGTGACGTTTGTACAGGAAGAGAAACCCTGACTAAGACAAAGATAATAGCTTAACTTGATATCAGAAGGCAGAAATGTAACTGTCTAAATGGAGAGGGGCCCAAAGAGTCACTAAGTTAGCTGATGCCAGAGGATACCAGCAGATGGAGCCTTCAGTAACAGGCCTAGCTATTAGGACATTGCTACATACTTTAGTAATAAACCTTTTTTTGTTTTTTTAAATAGAATCTATGGCTGTGTGTCCTGCAAAGTTTATCAGCAGATGCCATTCCTGGTCAGCACTGGAAACTGAGACCCTAAAACTCCCTATCAGTGGGTAAAGGGGCCTGATCTAGAGCTGGTGCCTATTTTTTCAGAAAGTGAATTCTAGTGGGAATCAGGGTAGGAGAGAAGGCAGGCAAGGTATCCTGTGCCAGAGAATTGAGTGGGAAGGAGAGCCAGTCCCTTCTCCACCCTCACCCCTACCACAGCCCTCAGGTAGAGGAGGTTGGGGATCTGGCTGTGTGAGCTGCTTTCACATAAAGGTGAAGCGTTGCTTGCCTCAGTCTCTCCATTGTTTGAGACTAGGGAAGCACTGATAACCCAAAGATCATACACCTAGAATCTGGGGGAAACAGTGGTAGGTAGCCTCTTGTTTCTTGGCTTGTAACCTTTATGTATGCCTAGTGATTCAGTCCCGTAAGAGACTCTGATACTTCTGATTTGGATCACTAGATAACCAACAATTCCCTCCTTCTGCCTTTTCCCCCTTCCTCCTGGAGAAGACTTTACAAATGTTTTCATCTGGAAAAGTCTTGGCTACTGCTGCCTCTCAGATCTCATTCTTTCCTCAATAGTTGTATCTTTCCTCAATTGATTGAACTCTGTTTTCCTCTACTATAAGTCAGGATACGATGCTCTGTCTTATTTGGGAGTGCCATGACTTGCTGACACAGTGCCTTTTAGGTTCTAAGACGACATCTGGCACATGTTGCCCTCCAATAAAGGGATCCCTTTGTCTTAGCAAGCTGGGTGGTTTGTATTTCATTATTGCCAGGGTAATCCTGGGGATTCTTGCTCCAGAAGAAAGGAAGGAAGTTTCATGAGATGTTATCAAAGAATTTGAAAGAGAGAGAGAGAGAGAGAGAGAGAGAGAGAGAGAGAGAGAGAATACACATGTAGATGTCCTGAGGACACCCCACCAGAGTCCTTCTCTCCTACCCAGTGGGCTCCTTCCACCAAGTGGGTTCTTGGAAACAAACTCAGGTCACCAGGCTTGGTAGTGAGCTTTGATTCCCGGACCATCTTTCTGCTTCTGGTGGAGAATGGCCCACACTGTGTCTGTGAGGCTTCCTAAATGGACTCAATGCTCTACCCATCCATCGTTATCCTAATCCATGGGAGACATGTGCTCTTCTGTTCCTGCTGATGCCCAAGCTGTATCATTAGTCTTCGTCTTAGTTTTTTTCATTGCCTCTGTATCTAAGTCCCTATAATGAAATGTTTTCTACTTTAGATACCATAGATCGTATGTATCCTTTTTTCTCCTTACAGTATCTGGTGCTTCCCTTCTTAGTGTTGGTTCACCTCAGTGTTGAACACAAGACTCCCAACCACACACTGGGAAAGCAGGCAATCATTCCTTCAGCTCTTGGGTTCCTTTTGCTTCCATCTTTGAACTTTTGACCCTGTGCAGGATACAGAATACTTATCATTGCACAGTGACTTGCTTCATGTAAACATAAGTCAGCATTGTTAAGATTACCCTCCTACTAGTTCGTTAAATTAACTTCTTTTACAGTAACAAAACCAAACCAAATCTTGTTTTTCATTCATCACCCATTTCTCCACGATCTTTGGTTCATGCTATAAAGTTTATACTATCCTTACAGCCTGATGTCAGAAGTAAGACTTTAAGTAAGACAAATAAACACAAATATAAGAGCAAACTGGTGATGCAAAGCCTCAGGGACCACACAGATTCTCTCTGTGGATGTGCAGGGGAAACATCAGCTCCATCAGATTTTGAGCAATGAAGAAATGATTAGAGGGCAGTTATGAGAATGAGTGGCTCCTTATGTTAGTGGTAGTGGCAGGTCTGTCAGTGTCAACTGAGCTCTGATCATTTTGAACATCTTTCCCAAATATATATCATCTAAGCATGATTTTAGGTCTCTGGTTCCCAAAGAGATTTTTCTCCCAACAGGTTTTATTTTTGAAAATCAGCCATTGTTTTTCTAATGTGTATAACTAAACACTCTTCTTTACAGAAGGAGAAGCACTGCAGGATTTGAACCCTAAAATGTGCAGGATTTGAATCCTAAAACAGGCAGGATTTGAATTTTTCTCCTCCCCTCCCCACTTCCTCCACCCCTTCTTTCCCTATATGTACTGCCAAATTCATCACCTGACAATACTCCAGATGCTTTATGTACTGTTACAGTCATCCATCTTTGATTCTCATCAAGAAACATATTGTGAAGAAAAGGTTGACCGAAACCCTTGGTCTCATCACAAACTCTGGTCACCATTGGATTTACAAAAACAGCAGATGACAGAGTCATCGTACAAACTTGAAGCTATCACCCTGAAAGTTCACAAAACCAAATGCCGCAGCTCATTGTTAATGGTCATTTGTAGGTGCCAATGAGCCTGCTGACTGAGAAAATACTAGGCAAACATCATGACTATATCTTTAATTGAATCTTTAGCAGACGGATTTCATTTGTTGGGGGAGGCAAAGACAGTCAATCATTGCAGAGTCGGGTCTTTGTCATACTTCTGCCCCTGACACTCCAAGTGGTCAACCACATTTTCAGAGCTGTGGTGTCTATCTTCTCTCCTCCTCATACCTTGCAACTCTTCCCTCCTTCTGTTGATGTTTGGGCACAGGCACTCCTAAATGGAAATTTGTGTTGATGTCAACGTTGACATCCTTCTGGGACATCTGAACTGGAGGGGTTAACTCAGAACAAACAGACCATTATTCATGTGCATGCGGAGCTAGGAATAGCATGTATGTACTGATTCTTTCTTCAATGTGGAGTACTGGAGTACATGGGAATCTTTATGATACAGAATATGAAAATATCTCTATCCATTCCTCCTGCTCCCTCTAACCTGGAACCTACCTTCTTAGAGGTCAGAGAAGAGGGAAGGGCTCTATTCTGTTAACTCTATAAAACATATCTATCTATCTATCTATCTATCTATCTATCTATCTATCTATCTATCTATCTATCTATCTATCTATCTATCTCAACATTTTTACAAGTGGTATTTCTGTGTCTCAGGAGTTATTAGAAATTTTAACTGACACATTGTAATTGTACATTTATGTGCCATACTCAACTGTGCAGGATGCGCGTTTTAGGAAGGACTTTATATCAGAATCCTTATGAAGGTGCTTTTTGCTTCTGCATATTAGTTTTTGAAACATACCCCAAAGCTTTTGCTTGCCCACTTATGAATCAATCAATGATGAAACCCCAACAGAAACTCTGGGCACTGAGGTTGAGTTAAGTTAGAGTTCTCTGTCTATATTTTCACATCAGTACTGAAAAGATGGTGCATCCTGGGAGCAATGGAAGCCTCGCCTTTGCAGCCTATCTAAATTCAATACACTTTTACCTTGGGTGGTTGTGACCCATCCCCTGTAGGAGCAGAAGTCGACATACTATTCATACTGCTAGTGCTAGTGATGTGCAATATAGGGTTAGTGCTCCTATCCTTCAGGGGACTTAGGGACTTCCTTTTTCCTTTGTGCTATCCAAATCATTTGCCTGTTTCAGAACTGGCCCAGGAATTCCCACTGGTTTTTCAGGTCTTAGAGATGTGCACTTAGAACCCATTTCATTGCTGGTAGCTTATGATTCACATTTGGGTCTGTAAATATAGTGTTAGGTTGTTTGACCCAGCAGGATAGCAAGTTTTTCCATTCTTTACTCTCCAACCAACACATCTCTCCATCAGTGGTCGCCAGTGTGTGGGGGATTTGACATGTCTCATTGTATTCTGCCTACTATTGCCTCCAGATAGCTTGTGAATGATTCCTGTGATCTTCGGTAGTGTTTCATTCTTCTGAGAGAGTATCCCAAACACTAGATTAATAACTAGGATGGCACTGGGCATACAGTTGGTACTCTTTTTAACAAAGATCAATGAATAGAGTTTTAATTGGGTTGTGTTTGAGTATTTTGACTGAAATGTATGCTAGTCATTACATATAAGTGTAGTTGAATATCTTGGCATCCATCCATTTTTATTTTTTATTTATTTTATTTTATTTTAATTAATTAATTGATTAATTAATTTGTTTGTTTATTTATTTATTTTGGTTTTTCGAGACAGGGTTTCTCTGTGAAGCCCTGGCTTTCCTGGAACTCACTCTGTCGACCAGGCTGGCCTCAAACTCAGAAATCCGCCTGCCTCTGCCTCCCAAGTGTTGGGATTACAAGCGTGCGCCAACACTCCCGGCCTCTGATTCATCCATTTTTAACTTCCCATAATTTATAATCTGTTCTTGGGTTGATCTCAGGACCATACAACATGAGAGGGGCTATCCGGCTCCATGGAAAATCTTATTTGGATTCTGCAGACATTAACTTTATTTCAAGGGTGGTGAAATTTTAACTCGAGGTTGATTGGGGGACTCCTCTAGACCTGCAGGTGCTGTCAAAAGTAACATAGGAATCTGTGATCTAACACATTCTAGATAATGACACTGAGATTCTTTCCCTTTTCCAGAGTCTTAAATGTGGCTGGATTTAGAGCTTTGCATTGCTGTGGTTAGGAAGGGTTAGCCTTGACCTCTTTTTGTATTCTGTTTTCCTATCCACTCTATCAGGGCAATCCTTTGCCCGCAGCCTCGCTTGTGTTCTTGTCCCATCTCCAAAACGTTCCTACACTGTCTCGATCCTTGCTTCAGATCCAGGCTTCTTCGTGGAGGTAGGAGAAGATATATCTCATGATGAAGGTTCTCCAAAGCCAGACCCAGCCTCCTGTGACCCGAGAGTGACCTTGGCCACTGTCACCTAAAAATTTAAAACTCCACCATTTCCCATGAGAGTAGCAACTTAGCAGCACCAGGGCAGACCACTGGGTGATGGCGCTTGAGAACGATAGGTTCCTTTGCACTAAAAGCTCAACCCGCTGCTAACACTTGTGGATTTGACTTTGTTATTATACAAACCTGAGAGCACAAGAACCACCTGAGTCTCTCATTGAGAATTTTAGCCAGTCTATTTTGTATGTTTGGCTCATTGTTTTATTTTTTAACTTTAAATAATTAATGCCCAGGGGTTAGGATTATCCATTGTAGCCATCAGCCTGGCTTCATATCTACTTCTAATTTAAATGGGCATCTTTGACCCTGCAGGGGTTAGGAAATAAACCTGACCATTTTGGTACATACTCTGGGTCAGTGGAATTAACCCCCAGTCCAGGTATTTATTCTACACTGTTGCATTGTGACCACCCATCTTCGTTTGCAATAAGATCTTTATTGTGCCACTTTCCATCATCTGGACTCTCTCTCTCTATACACACACACACACACACACACACACACACACACACACA
>BDUI01000009.1:303668-336722 GCA_002335545.1 Apodemus speciosus
AGAGAGAGAGAGAGAGAGAGAGAGAGAGAGAGAGAGAGAGACAGACAGACAGACAGACAGACAGACAGACAGACAGACAGATCTGATACAATGGCCAATTCCACAAACAACTTCATGTAATTTAATAAACATTTTCTAGATTGAGTTAAGTCTCAGGTGATGTGTTAGGTGCTGGCTGGATGAAAAGGGAAAATCTCATTCAAAGGGTGTGACAGACACATAAAGAAATAGTAATAATATGATGATGTGATAAATGCTTTAGCAGAAGCGTGTACAGAATGCCATGGAAACTCAGACGAAGAGTGATCAATTCTTCCCAGGAAGGGTCAGGAAAAGTCACTGAGAGGAGGCTACACTTGGGATCAGAAGTTTCCTCAGAGGTTAGGGGGAGTAACAGACATTCCATCAAAGAGCAAAGCCTAGGGAAAGCCAAGAAGACAGAATGCTTAGTGTTCTGAGGCAACAGGGAGAGAGTATTTTCCTGGAGAGACCTTTAAACCATCACTATGATAATTCCTTGGGGAGACTCTTGGAAATTATTACTTCAAATTCCCACATCACAGTGATTTGGAATCTCAKGTCTGGCATCTGGCTATCTTTAATAACAATAAACACTAAGGTTATTGGTTGTGTTTCTCACACAACAAATTTGTGATTTTGTGGGAGGGGAAGGGGACATGGTATCTCTATGCAACCTTGGCTATCCTCTGTAGTCCTGGCTGGCCTTAAATTCACGAAGATTGACCTGCCTCTGACTCCTGAGTGCTGGGATTAAAAGTATGTACCACGACACCCTGTATCTTGGTAATTTTTTAATTGAGATTTTTTAAATTAATTAATTTATTTACTTTACACACCTATCACAGCTTCCTCTCCCTCCTCTCCTCCCAGGACCTCCTTCCCACCTCCTCTCCCTTCATCCTCCCTCCCATTCTCCTCAAAGAAGAGGAGGCCTCTTATGGATGACCACCCCCTTGGCCTATCAAGTGGCTGTAAGACTAGACAAATCTTCTCCTACTGAGCCTAGACAAGGCATCTCAGTTCAGGGTAAGGGATCCAAAGGTAGGCAAGACAGTCAGTGACAACCCCTGCTCCTGCTCTTGGGAGTCCCACACAAAACCAAGCTGTACATCTGTTACATATATGGAGAGGGCCTTGGTCCATCTCATGCAGCATCTTGGTAATTTCCAAAGAAATGAAATCAATGCATATCTATCTGTGTATACTATAGTATCTAGGAGGGTCAGTAAAAAAATCATCCTCAGGGGTTCTTAGTTAATGATTATGTGCCAGGGCCTAGGTGTCTAGATTTTGAAAGTTCCTCTGGTGTTTCTGATGCAAATAACTTCTGCATGCAACATGGAGAACTACAGTTCTAGAGCAGCAGATTTAAGAAGCAAAGCCGGTACATAGGGACCTGCTGCATATTATACTGGGGATGTAAGGAGTTCATGGATTTCTTTGAGGGGGTATGTATGGGAGTTTGGTGTTGCTCTGCAGATGATAGAGAAGACCAAGTGGCTCCTAGGAAATTCAGTTTCTATTTGGCTTTCACAACCATGTCAGGAAATAAGACCAAATTCAGCTGGTGTATTGTCATATTGGAGACAGGGATACCTAAGTGTCTTTCCATGAAGTGGGTTCAGATGTACCCTAGTAATTGCTCTCAATGCTATATTTTTCTCCAGAGATATAGTGAGAATCTGTTCTATGCTCATGGTAGAAACTTCATCTGTATTTATGTAAACTGACGTAGACTGAGTTTCAAGAAGGCAAGACTCTTTGAAGGTTGGTAGTGGTGGTAGAGATTACACATTTCTTCTCAGTCTTCCAAGCTTAGTATCATAAAATTCAACAAATTCACAAGACTCAGAAACAGAAGGAAATGTGTTTTGGTGAGGATTACATTGGGGTGCACTGAGGAGTTTGCGGGGGGGGGGGAGTGAACTACATCCCCCCAAACTTTTGTTTTGGAAAATGAAGTTGGGTGTGGAACATGATGAAGCACAGGACAATGGTGAGTACCACTCTGGGGTGGGGCTTTGGAGAGGTGTGGTCCAAGAGGACCAGGGAGTGCCATTTACATCACAGGGACGGGTTTAAGGGAGAGGGAAAGTAAGAGGTCATGTAAGGCATATCTGTAGGCTCTATGTAGCAATTCATCATGATGACCTCAGTTATGAGAATTTGTCATACCACCCCCTCTTAAGTGTCCTTAATTTTTATCCCTTTTCCTTTTGTTTTCTCTGTCCCTCAGCCTCTTCTTTAGCTCTTTAGGTTTCATAAAGATGCTTTTATGCACTGATTTATCTTGCCACTATCCCTCCATGCCCTTTGGCCAGAGACCTAGAGTTACTGCCCAGAAAAATGTCACATGGATAGTTAGTGGCAGGACAATGATAGGACCATGTTTTTATTTCCTTTCTGTGACTGTGTATATTCTAATATTCATTCAAAGCCAAGTGAATCATTTCAGATATACATTATGTATCATGATCTGAAGTTATTTTCATACCTGCAGTCATTTTCCAAGAAAGCTATAGCGATTAGCCTGACATGCTGATTTAATTCATTGAAAAGGACATTGCTTAACACTTTTCATCACAATGGAAGCAGACATTTACAAAATAGACACGTTCTGGCTCACATAATTTTAGGTGGCATGATGAGAAAGTAAAGTAACCATCTGCCCTGTGATAATGTAGAGTCCCAGAACCATGAATGCTGGGACAAGGAGAGAGTCTAGTGACCTTGTGGTTGAATATGGAAAAGATGTGGCATGGTTATGTCTCTCTGCCTCACTGACCTTGCTCAGTCCTCTCTGTTTGGCCTTAAGACCCTGTCTGTTGGTGTCCTCACGTCAGCGTGTAGGGGACAGAGCTCACTGGTCTTCTTGCACAGCAGTGCACTTTATCTCTGCTGTTTATGAGTCTGGGAACCGGAGGATGTGTCCAATTCAGTGAGTAGACAAAGCAGACACTTAAGCATTATCTGCTGTATAGATTTGAGGCACAGATTGCACAAAATGCTATATGCACAACCTTGGGCAGGTTGTTTTCCGTCTTCACGCTCACTACAACTCGTGAGACAAGAACCAGACAGTCTCTGGTGCTTCTTTCCACTCCAAGATTATGCATATTGGCATCCCTTTTTTTAAAAATCCCAAAAATTTGAAATTTGGAGAGATTTTGAAGGTCAATGAGCCCATCCCACAGTTGGCTCAAGAAAGCCAGATTATTCAAAGTAGTAGAGATGTGGCAGCTTCTTGGTTTGTGTAATAGTAAAAAGTCAGCCAGAAAGGATAATTCAGATTAAAAGTCATTTGAGAGCCAGAATTATACTTTTTGACTAAATATCTGTCATATTAGTCAAGAAGAATTGAATCTATTTTGCATGGTTCTTCTTTGTTTTACATTAATGTATTTATCATATATAATAAAACACAAAACTTAAGTGTATAACTTGAGAATTTTCTTTACTGCTATGTATCCATCCATAGAACCATTTCACATGTTAAGATACAAATTGTGACAGTTAGTTGGTGGTCAACTTGATTGGATCTGGGGTCAACTAAGAGATATGCCTCTGGAGGGATCCATGAGGGTATTTATTGGAATGAATAAGTAACAGAGGAGAACTCTCCTTCAGAGTAAGTAGTATCATCTGTTTGACCTTCACATACAAAGAGGTCTCAGAGAAAAATAGGGCTGCTTTGATCTGCTTGTCTTTGCTCCTTGGTGGTCAGAGCATCTACATTGCTGCTGTTTCTGCTAAGACTATCACATTTCATTGGCTCCTGAATGCAGCTTCTCCCTTTCAACATGGGCTGAGGATCTTTGCTTTCCCAGGGACTCTCCCAGGCCTCCACACCAGACTGTGAGTGCTGAGATTCTACCAGGTTTCAGGCTCTCTAACCTGTAGACAGCCATTGCTGGACTATCCAGCCCATACCCTGTACAGCAATATAATAAATCTTCTGAATAATATATATTCAGACTAATGGTTCTATTTCTCCAGATAACTCTGAGTTCCTCTAGGAGAATCCACAGTCTGTTTTAAGGTTGGGATTGGTAGTGCAGGCCTATAATTGCAGCATTTGAAAGGCTGAGACAGGAGGATTACTGATTCCAGGAAGTCCTCAGTTACATAGCAAGACATTATCATACTGAATCTTTAAGAATGCCATAGTGTGTTACACAGGGGAAACTTTACTCATGCCCGAATGCCCTCATGACAGTTGCTGTCTTCTCCAGGGGACAGAAATCTAATTTCTGTCTCCATAGGTTTGTTGCCTAGCTTTGAACAAACTACACAGCTACATACTATGTAGTTCCACTGGAGATGCATTCATGTTGTTGTATACATAAATCCCTCCTCCATCCTGTGTGTGAATTGCATGACTACAAGTCAAGAATTCATTAGTGCAGAGGGTTAGCTACCATTCAGAAGAAACTCAAGTATGTTGTATCCTGAATCTAGCAGCTCCATGAACTTCTTTCTGGATTCATTTTCTTCAACTGTGAATGAGCAAGTTAGACTGAAGAATGGTTAGCATTATTTTTTCAGTTCTAAAGTTGATGAATGCTACATGCATTGAAGACCCAACCTACAGCTGGAAGACCTTTACAAATTACATCTGGCAAAGGTTTTATACCAAGAAATGTCCAAATAATTCCTGTAAGTCAATAAGAAAAGGAGAGAGAGACACAAAGAGASAGAGAGAGAGAGAGAGAGAGAGAGAGAGAGAGAGAGAGAGAGAGAGAGAGAGACTGTAGCCTAACCCAGAATGGGAAGAGGGTTTGTGTGTATTTGGCACTGTTGTTACAATGTAGAGGAAATTTGCTGAGCAGAAAAATCTCAGCATCATTGTAATGACCAAGAAACACATTGTTTCAAAGTCTCTGCAATATTTGGCCATGTTCACGATGTAGAAAAACAACCCTCTGTGTCTATTGCTTATAATGAGGAAGGTAAGGTACTGTATTTGAGTCTGGTGCATGTGTGGAAAAAATAATGTTAAAGAGCTTCCCAAACTGTAAAGCTCTGGGCCAATGGAAAGCATCACCATCATCCTAGATATGTATGAATGCAGTTGACCTCAGTCATGATTCAACCCAGTCACAGGTGGGGCCACCAGCCCAGGGTTATTTTCCTTTGTTCCTTTGCCAAGACTGGGAGAGCCTTTGAGCACATACAAATAACAGCTGCAGTTTTCATTGAGAGTTTTGGGTGGCTAAGCAAGGTGCACACCACATTCATAGCAACAGATAGGTTTTCATTTGGGCAGCCAGACTATTATTTCCTCTGAGTTTGAAAAGGGAAAGTTTGAACAGGCCTCTTGGAAATGACCTTTGTTTCCCCCCCACCTGTTCGCAGTTACTGTCAGAGAATGCGTCATCTCTCTCCCACATGCCCAATGGGAAAACAACTTTGCCATCCAGAGCAAAGGGAGTATTCTGCTGGGTCAGGGATATAAAGGTCTGCATATGGCTCATTGTGTATTTCCCAATTAGCTTCCCTTCCTCAGTGCTGAAGTTCCCTGCCTTATCATTTCAGCATGAGAAACCACTGCAAACCAGAGTTTTGCCAGAAAGCTTGTGGTCCCTGTCTTGGCCTCTTTTTAAGATTTTGCAACATTGGTCTCATCTTAACAGGGTGAGAAATTGTCCCATCATCGTAATCAAGCCAGACTGGTCAACCAAAGAGAATTTGCTTGTTCCTCACATTTGCTGCCCAGATCTTCTTGGACGAGGAGATCCCCATGACTCTGTCCCAAGACTGGTGGTTAACTATTAGGTACTCCCTGTCTAGAATCACGCATAGATTTACTTCACATTTGGCCTTTCCCCCATCCATATCTTTTATAAAAAAGATTTATCTGTTAGATAGTAATATAAATGCACACAAATAGCAGCTGTGAAGAAAGTGAATCCAATACAATGCAGCTGTGGATTACACAGACTTCTGAAGAACGGGTTTGAAACTGAGTTCAACACAGTATCTGGATGATTCAAATCCTGAGCTTATATATCTGCAAAATTGGGATAAAAATCACTCTGGCTCTCAGGATCCTCATTCTATCACATGAGGCAATCCAGTACACCATCCCAGAGAGTGGATGGTCCATGGCAATGGCCTCATAAATAGTGTGTGGGATGTTTGTCCCACAGATTGTGCAGCTGGGATAGATCATCCCATGCAGAGGCCAGCTCAAGTTCTCACAAGTATATGATAATCCTAGGACAATAAGGACGGCTCAGGGTTCCTTTCCACTGGGGACAAAATAGTCCATGCTGGATGATGGCTTCCGGAGGTGTGGGTAGGAAGCAATAATGTAAAACAAAGCAAGCAAAATGGAACAGAGTGAGATGGATTGTGGCCTCTTGCTGTTTTCTTTTTCTTTCTTTCTTTTTTCTTTTTAACAAAATGGTAGAATTGCGTGGCATGGAAGAGAGGCTTTTATCTTGGAAATTGTAATAATCCTGGCTTCTGTGTACAGCCTTTTTTGTGAACAGCATTCCTTTTGCTTTAAAGTGTTGAGACTATTAGATTAGGAAAGCAAAAAGATGTTAGTACAAGAGGCTCTAGTGCCTTGTAAGAGGAGCATAGATTTGAAAACCATACTTTCAATTGGTAAGAGGCAGGTGTTTTGTGGAGAGAAGAAAAGATCTTGGAGAATAGAGGGCAGGGTCTTCTCAGAGAGCATTTTAGATCCATGCCATAGAAGCAGGCAACTAAGAGAAGGACCAGGTTATGGTGTTCCCTCTCTTGGCTACTGGGTGGCCATCTTCTCTCTGGTTGTAAGAGGGAGAGAAGTGGTGGGCTGAAGGCTAGGATGAGGAAGACAGACATAAGGGGTCATGTGAGGTGGAACTGTTGAGCATGGGGTTGGTGTTGCCTTTGGAACAGCAGACCAACTGACACAGGGCCGTGTTTGCTGTTCTCAAGAGTCTTTTCTGTTGTGAATCTTCTCTAAATCTCTGCTTGCATGTTAATTGTACGTTTTCTGCAGAAACAATACCCTCGATTTTTCTGAGCTCCATTGGAGCGACCTAGTCAGATTTCTCTCTTTAACACCCAAGCACACAAACAAACACTGTAAAACACAGGGCCAGTCTCTGGAAGTTCTCTTGGAATATAAAAATGAAGCTCTGAGCACTTGGGTTGTGTGTTTCAATCATTTCCATCATTTAAGTTTTAATTTAGGAGTTCACAGAGCAAACTCAATAAAGGTATGATCTCTGGAGTCAGGTGACTGTCTTTCACCTTCTCTCTAGCTAATAAGGTTCTCTCCCCTTATTAGCTAGGAAACTTTGAGGAAGTTTCAGAGGTACTCAGGGCCCTGGCTTCCTTATCTTCCAGATGGTGTGATCATTAATTTCTGCCACATGGGTTTGCAGTGCTTAAATGAACACACGCAGAGGACTTCACTAGAGCAATATGTTGTTTGGAGATGTTGCTGCCTCTGCTCAGCCACAAGACGGCAAACTCACATGCATGTGTTTGTGTGTGTGTGTGCGTGTGCGTGTGCGTGTGTGTCTGTCTGTCTGTACATGTGTATAATTTAAGGGGTAAATTGATAGGTTTTTATAATAACCAAAATAGGAGTTATGTTTCATTATCTCAATGATTCGGGTGCTATTCATTTGCTATTTAGTTCCTTTATTAGTAAATGGTTTAAATAATTATGGAGCCCTTTCTAGTCCTTGCCAGCACTGTTGGTACAGGGGGAAATGGGGTTTAATACAGGCATATGTCTGCCCTCAAGTTGTTTGTAACCTCAACTAGCCTATTCTAGAATCTTTTCCCCCTTGACCTGACTTGGGGGCCTGCATCGATCTCCAGAGCATCTTTCCTGGTGCTGGAAAGCTGGGGTCCTCCAGCGGGCCATAAACTGCATGGTATATGGGTTTAATAATGTCAGGGGAAATTTTCAGTTAATTCCTTGAACTGTGGATACTCCCAGGATTCAAAGGCCAGACCAAAAGGACATGAAGAGAAACAGAAAACTGGTAATTATCTGGTGAATTTGGGTCATGCGGAAAGCCAAACCAAATTCCTTTAGCCAAGAAAAAAGTGAAAAAAAAATTTTTTTTCCCAAATGAATTAGCTTTGGTAGGATTTTGATGGGGTCTTCCCCTCTCTTTGGTCTCTCACCTGGTATTTCCTAGAAGCCAAGCATGACTTTGCAAGATGAAAGCTGGGGACTTTGAAGGTTCTAAAGTTGCCCATTGTGGGGGAGGAAACCTGTGACCTTGCATTACTCTCATTACAAACATATATAGAAAAATCAAAGCTTGAGTCTGAAATCTGCAGCGCTAGGATCCTATTACTTCCTACATATTCTTCATTTCAAATGAAAGTAATAGCCTGGCGGTGGTAATCCCAGCACTTGAGAGGCAGAGGCAGGCGGATTTCTGAGTATGAGGCCAGCCTGGTCTACAGAGTGAGTTCCAGGACAGCCAGGGCTATACAGAGAAACCCTGTCTCGAAAAAAACCAAATCCAAAAAAAAAAAAAAAAAAAAGGTAGACAACTTCTTTTAGTTTTGAAAAAAAGTCTCTTCAGTGAGATGAATTCCTATGCATTTAAAAAAACTCTAAATTATATTATACTCCAAATTTGTATTTCTAGGGTAAAAGTGAGTGAAAGAAGCAGGTTTTCATTTTTATGCTTCTGGTCATTTATTATGGTTTTAACAGAGGATTTAAAAGCATTTCCTTATCCAAAAAAACAGTAATGGAAATTGCCTACGCCACTATAATCTACAAAATCTCATTAAATGGCGTCATGAGAATTTGTCACTTTGTCACCTCACTGACTTTTTACAACCCTGGGCACTCAAACAGAAGTGACATCTCTTTCAGGTCTTCATATTTCCTTCTGGTCTCACCAGGAACCCCTTTGCACCAAAACTTCAGCCAGCCTGAGCCAATTTCTAAGCAAAGTGCATAACCAGAAATTGGCACCAATCTTTGTGTATCATCCTTTCCATATTTAAAAACTGCCCAAGACTTGTCTGATTAAGCATGAAAACAACTCCGTGGATGTCATTGGGCTAATGAACATTCCATGTCTGGCCACTTGAATTTGTATTCTGGGGATGGATCGTTAAGTCACAGTTAAGTCATTTCTTTTGTATGGACCCGATCATGCTCTCTAGAGTCTGAAAAAATATTTTTATATTGAGTTTATAAAGTTTGAATTTTTCTATTTCCGTTCAACAGAAAGGAAACAGCTGGTAAGTTGGGGAAGGCTAGTGCAGTTCATCTGGCTACTATAATCTCTCCTATGTTGTTCTTTAGTTAATAAAACATCTTTATTCCAACCAGGGCCCCCTCCCTGACAAATCTCCTCATTAAATGGAGTTGTGATTAGAAAACAGTAAATGACTCTTTATTTTGTATGGTACTCTTTCCAAGCTTCCATATCCTTCTTTTACATTTTCCATCTTTTCCTTCGCCTTGGGTTTTTCTTCTCCCTGGCAGCCCTTCAACTCAGGATGTACAAAGTTCTTGATCTATAGACCACTACTGAATGGAGCCCCCTTTTGCCCATTCTTGTGGGATCAGCTGATATCGATGCATTGATTTATTCCATAACTATTGCTCGCTTCACACAAATTAACCTTGTCTGCCTTGCCCAAGGATAGCACACTGGTTTGTAAACAGTCGCTAACATGTTTCTCTGTTAGTTAGGAGTGTTTCTAAAGCCAAAGGAACCTAGTATATATCTTCATAGGGTGACTGGGATTCCAAATGTGGACAGATAAGTGGAAAAGTATCACATAGGAGAGTTGTTAAAAATAGATATTTTATGGCCCCAATTTCCAGACATTCTGAATCATTTGAGTGTGGCCATAAGGTTCTGATGTGCAGTCAGATTTTTGATCCAGTAATGAACTTGCATGGTAGCAGTGGATAATGAGCAGGCAGGTACACTGGAGAAATACCTGGGATGTGGGAACACGGAGTCACGGATAACCTGTTCATGCATACTGTTTCTTATTTATGTGTTGGGACAAAAGAATTCTGTTCATTTCATTGACCGATAATCTCCCAGTACAGATTTAATGGAACAAAACCAAAACACAAAAATAAAAATGAAAAACCATATAATCCTTTGATTAAAACAATCCATCCATCCATCCACCCAACTTTTAACAAGTAACACATTGTTTTGTTTACTATTGTGTATGTGATATATTATTTCCGATATTCTTTTGTACCCTGCTTTTTCATTTTAACACTTTGGGATTCCAATTATATGCTTCATGGAGACTTTTTCCCACATTCTTTTTAAAGGCTTCTGTCTGTTTATGACCACGAACATTCTGAGGGTCTTAATGTTGCCTAAAATTAAGTTATTGGGACATCTCCACTGTGGCAGTATTGCCAGCTCCTTTTTAGAAGTCATTCATTCATGAGAATGCTATCATCATGAATGATGGAGCAATGCATTAAAGGGATGGGAGGAAGTGGCTTACTCCATATTTGCCCCCTTTCCTGTCTCTGCGTCCTTTGGAAGACATAGCAGGAAGGCATAATTTGGGAAGCAAAGGGCAAATCCATTGACATTTGTCTTCATGTCTGGCTTCTCAGACTGGAATTTTGAGAAATAAATGTTCATTATTTATAGATTGAACATTATTTTACAGTAGCATCCCCAGACTAGGAAAAGTCATTCCCAGGGATTTAACTGTGAGTTAAATATCTCCTACTAGGGACCTTAATGCTCTCCCCAGTTTTCAGTCTGGAAAATAAAATGCTGTGATAAGCATTCCTGTGCTTCTTCCTTCCCTGAGCATACAGACATGAGAGCTTCCCTAATGGAAGTGGATCAGCTGGGTCAGAGAATATGGATGCTAAAACTTTCAAATAGTTACTCTTCATTTGTTAGTCAGTGAATCCATGAATGTACCTACACATAGGATTTGGGAACATCTGCTTTCCTGTATTGCCAATGTTACGTGCTATGTTGGCTTAGAATTTTCAAATTCTCCCTTTAAAAAGGGTTCTTCAATGCTTTAGCCTTGCTTCTAGTTACCACCCACCTGAGGTAGTGGAAGAGAAAGGTTACTAGGGTGCGAGGGAAATGGAGTTTAGAAATAGTTCTTGGGAACAAATCCAATCTGCGTTGTCGGGATACATACCAGCTGTCCAGCTCAGTCGTGTCAGGATAGAAAACATGAATCAGCAGCGGTGGCATGACTGAGCAGAAACATCGAGGCCTCAGCTGAATGGCCGTGAGTCAATAGGGGCAACCAGGACCAGCAGGGCTTCCAGGAGAAACTCTCTGCTGTGCCTCTCAACGAAGCGAAGATCAGCAAAGACAAAGACTCGAGACCAACAAAGTACTATGAAGATTTTGTACACTACCATAAGTTTTTTGGCGCATTTATTTCTATGCAGTCATGACAAATGATGACCATTAAGGAATAGCAAAGTGTACCAAAACCATCCAGCATTGTCCACGGTCTGTTGGGTCCTTCTCAACTTCGGGTGTCCTTTCATGTGTTTGCTTTAGCAAAACAGCCTTTCACCCATGTCTGCTTCAGTGAAACTTTCCTTCACTTGTCTGCTTTAGCAAAACAGCCTTTCACCTGTGTCTGCTTCAGTGAAACGTTCTTTGACATCACTGATTTTCCGAAGAAACCAGAAGTTTCCACTCCAGTGGTATTTCACTGAGGCTTAATCTTCGGTTTTTCTGTTTACAAATGAGAGCACTACTTTATTTTCCATGCAATTGTGTGTGGGTTCACTTCCACAAGTTCTCCATTCATATCTTCTCTCATTTTTTTTTAACCTGGATTATCCGTATTTTCTTGTTGATTTACAGGAATTACGGTTCAGATTCTGGGAACTTTCCCCCATATTTTCTAATGAAGCTATTTAACCATTCTAAGCCCAGCTCACTCAATAAGTGATTATGGTCTCCTATTAGAGTCATTTCGAGAATAGCCTGAGGTGAAATATTAAGCTCTTTGCATGCTGCTTGGCATACAGAAATCATTCAACATGGCTCTTCTTTGCAATCTACATTTATATTATCTTAGAACCTGCATAAAATCTTAATCTATTTTTCCCCCAGGCCACAACCCAACTGTTCATTAATCCATCCTGGTATTCCTTGAATCTTTGCTGATAGCTGGGTCAAAGAAGCTGCTATAAATAGGTTGTCAGGACTATGAAGATGTGTGTTGCATTGGGTAAGAGAAATGGTGCACAAGCCTGCAATGCAGTTTAGTGTTTAGTGAACCTGTGTCTTTGGCTCTCAGCCCTGTAGACACCCTTTCCTCTAGTAGTGACAGAGTGCCTGGGGATGTTTCACTTTAGATGCTTTAAACTGTGATGACTCTTAACAGATTAGGCTCTGGTCTGTTAGTGTATCCTGCCTGGTTCTATGCCAACTACCATGTTGGAAGTAGGAGAGACTTTTTCCCTGATATTTCTGTTAGAACCTTGCTGAGAGTCCAGCAGTTAATCTCAGAATACTGTAGGGGGGAATCCTAGAGCTGCCTCAGAGTATAACTTTCAGAATGGTCAGTGCCAAGTCTTCATCAGGACTCAGTCATTTGCAGTCCATGGTTTGCTATCCTAGTCCTGCCTCCCCCAGTTTCTGCTTGTGAGTCTGTATCCACCTATGATTTATCTTGTGCTCTTCTCTTTCTTATGAATCCAAGAGGAGTTGTTGATTTTGCACGCTTACCTGCTAGGATGGAATTTAGACTTTGACATTCTTTAAATGAAGAAACGGAGACCCAACGTGCCCCCTTTTAAGAACAGATCATAAGCTGGATGTAATGGCTTGTCCCTGAAATCAGTGTGTGGGAAGCTGAGGCCAGGGAAGCACTAGTTCCAGGCAACCATGACTCTATGATGAGTTTGAGGCTAGTCTGAGCCTATAGTATGTGATAATATCTCTAAAAACCAAGCAGACAGACAGACGGCATGAAACAAAACAGAACATAAGTTAGTTAACTAACTCAAACTAAATAGATTAAGACAACAGGAATTTTCTGTCTTACAGATTCAGTTCTGGAAGCCAGAGATATAAATCAAGATGCTAGCAAGGCCATATCTCTCTCTCTCTGAAGACTTTGACCGGTGTTGGCAGCTTCCAGCACGTTGGGCATGCTGTAGCCATTCTAGCCTTGGCCCATGACTACGTCCCTATGTCTATGTCCCTCTTTTCCAGTCTTCTTCTTTGCATCAGGAAGACTCTAATCACTGAGTTTAGGGCTTACCTAGGTCTAGAAAGATTATGCCCTGAGAGTCTTAACTAATTCACTTRTAAAGACTCTCATTTCCAGATACTCACTGTCACTAGTACATAAAGGGTTTTTGGAGGCTTGAATCTATCTTACCAAGGGATACAGTCCATCGTACCACACTAGTAAAGAGCCAGATTAAAAATTGAGTACAATGTGGGAGCATCTTTTTAGTGATATATGTATAAAGATAATGGGGAATTGGATTTGAGACATATTTTTCAGAGAAAGGTTATAGGATTCCTTAATGGATTCAACTTGGATTGAGAGAGAAAGAAACATCAAAAATAACTGACTTTTCACCTGAAATACTTGGTAGACATACAGAACCATTTACTTCTCTAGAGAGAAGGAGGTTATTTTTGTTTGTTTGTTTGTTTTTTGTTTTTGCCTTCTTTTTTTGGTTCTTTTTTGTTTTATTTTTAATTTTTATTGAATATTTTCTTTATTTACATTTCAAATGTTATCCCTTTTCTGGTCCCCACTGGAAGCTCCCTATCCAGTCCCCCTCCCCTTGCTTCTATGAGGGTGTTCCCCCGCCCTCTCACCCACTCCTGCCTCCCTGCCCTCAAATTCCCCTACATGGGGCATCGAGCCTTCACAGAGCCAAGGGCTCTTCTCCCACTGTTGCCCAACAAGACCATCCTCTGCTACATATGCAGCTGGAGCCAAAGCTAGGTCCATGTGTACTCTTTGGTTGGAGGTTTAGTCCATGGGAGCTCTGGCGGTACTGGTTGGTTGATATTGTCGTTCAGGAAGGAGGTTATTGTTGGGTCAGTTAGATATAATTGTGCATGTGTGGAATAGAAAAATCAGGACTAGTCAGACAGAATGCCTGCAACCTTTTATATCTCACTTGGAAAGAACCTGTAAGGATCTCAAAGACTTCTGTGAGTGTATATCACTCTGATTCTGGTAGTAGATTAAGAAACTGATATAGAGGTAATGTGAGGGGGAATACAAAGGAATAGAAAGAGGTAAGAGCACTACATGAAATTGTCCTTAGAGATTAGTTAAGGCAGAATCATGAAAGTAGAAGGAAGGGAGAAAACTGCTGAAGACTTGGTAAGAGATGAGCTATGAGGAAAGATAAAAACTTACAACTTTATAAATTTGCAAAATTGAAGAAGAGTCTTTGGTGGAAATAGGGAAGCCAACACGTAAAGTGGCCCCGACAAAGAGAAAGGGTACATTTAGTTCTACCACATGGCAGTCCAGATAAGCAGAATGATGGAACGCTGCAATGCTCCATATCACAATCGTGTGCAGATAGTCTAGGTGACTAATATCTGACAGAAATATAAATGATGGCCCATGACTACGTCCCTATGTCTATGTCCCTCTTTTCCAGTCTTCTTCTTTGCATCAGGAAGACTCTAATCACTGAGTTTAGGGCTTACCTAGGTCTAGAAAGATTATGCCCTGAGAGTCTTAACTAATTCACTTGCAAAGACTCTCATTTCCAGATACTCACTGTCACTAGTACATAAAGGGTTTTTGGAGGCTTGAATCTATCTTACCAAGGGATACAGTCCAACGTTGCGTATCTGTGGAATAGACATTTAAGCACATGTCCCCAAACAAAGTCACTTTGTTGTTGTTATTGTCATTTTTCATGGCAAGTCTTTGAAATCTAGTATTTCATATTCATACACAGCCATGTTTGCACCAGTCTTATCTTGAGAATGCAATTTCTGCTGCATTGGACAGTATTATTAAAGCTGGAGATGGTGACCACACAGAAGATTGGGACAGGACTTCAAAAGAGGAAGCAAGTCTGGCATGGCTTATATGGAAGGAAAAATCCTAGATAATAGGATGATATTCCCCAGTCATATTTGGGGAGTCATTTATTTTGCAAAAATCCTGGGGCTGGAAGATAGCTCAATTGGTGAAATGCCCAATATTCTATCATGGGGACCTGCATTTGATCCCTAGAGCTAACATAAAACAAAATTGGGCGTAGTGGTGTGTGCTTTTAATATTAGTGCTACAGAGATAGAGATAGGTAAATTCTTGGGGTTCACAGTATAGCCAGTCTAGCTTAATTGGTCAGTGAGAGTCCTATGTCAAAAAGCAAGGTAATGGCTTTTGAAGACCAATGCCCAAGGTTGAACTCTGGCTTGTACAAGTATGTATACACATGTATCCCTACATATAAACAATGAGCATGTACATACAAATCACATATAATTTGAAGGCACTCACTTTCTTTCTTATATTGCCTGGACACAGATAAGAGGTAAATGCATAGTAGTAATTCAGTTTACATCTTTATCCTAGTGTCCTCTTGTTTGGTTGATTGTAGACTGTTGTTCTCTGGGCATGCTATGATTGTTCTTGATTGATCTTGAAATCAGAGAAGCTGTAATCACAGCTTCTCATGTGAGATTCTGACATGATTGAGCCCACTAGCGTTTCTCTGTGGAGGGGACCAAGGGCTTCTGCAGCAGTACAGGAGGCAGCTAAGGAGATGACTAAGAAGGCAGCTCTAGGAAGAGCCCTTCACCTCCCCGAGAATATGGGATCATCTAACAATTATTGAGAGGTGCTGTGGAGTGTTCTCTGTAGTTTAGCCACCTCTAAGTTACCCGTGATCCCTTAAGTAACCTCTTTTAGAGTTATTGGTTCACCAAGTCAGACTTGGGTGCAATTGTTTCCTTGGCCTGTCATTAGTGCCTTATCTGGTGAGAACTGACATTTTTTTCACATCTATGCAGAAAAAGTTGACAGGAACCATGTTCATGTATTATTCTAATTGTCCATCTCTCTATGACTGCAATATAAATCTGATTTCCTTGTAGCTACATTTCTAGACTAGCACCTCTCATATATAAGATCACCAAAACTGCCTATGCTATAAGAGCCAAATCTTTGTCTTCCATGAATTTATAATGTGATTAGTAGAAAGGAATTTCACAGAAAAAGTAATCCAGCATAGATAATAGAGAGTTAGACTTGATGCTACTGCAATATGGGATCCAGGAATTCAACAGAAAAAGAATCCACTAGCTTTGAAGTATCCTAGAATAGCAGAATCAGAGCATGGATTGTCTAAATGGCTACCTCAAAGGCTGGCCTTCGAATACATGGAAAGGGAAAAGGAGACAAATGGTGGGGTAAAGTGACATGCAAAGGCAGGATGCATATGGAGAGTTAAGATAAAATAGATATTGAAGAAATAGAACACGTTAAGCTAGGACGGTAGCCATTGGCTAGTAGCAGAATTTGAGTTGTGTTAAGCAGGGCTTTTGTGACAATGAATTGGAGAGAGCAGAGCTGGTAGGCGGTTATTGCAACCATCTAGAAGGCAACAAGAGTTGGATTAAGATAGATGGTTTAGGGGATAGACAGGAGCAGAAATAATGACAGGTATGCTAACAGTTCCCTCGCTGGACTGATTTAATCTAAATGTGTACTGGAAAGTTGAATTCACTGTGAAGAACAACTTCAAGGTTCTGAACTACTTACTGAGAGATGGCGTCATAGACTGTCAGTTCCAAATAGAAAATTGCTTTTTGAGGCAGACACTGAGAGAGGAAAAAGGGCTGAAGACAAAGTATTAGTATGCTGGACAGTGGTGGTACACACCTTTAATCCCAGCACTTGGGAGGCAGAGGCAGAGGCAGGCAGATTTCTGAGTTCAAGGCCAGCCTGATCTATAGAGTGAGTTCCAGGACAGCCAGTGCTATACAGAGAAACCCTGTCTCAAAAAAAAAAAAACCAAAACAAACAAACAAACAAACAAACAAACAAAAAAAAAAACCAAGAAGAAGAAGAAGTTGTCTAAGTGGGAATTTCCAGTAAGGCTTGAGATGAGGGAGTCAGAGAATGTAGTTTCTTTCCAAACCTTCTGTTCTTTTTGCCTATACAGAATGTGTTTACTTTGTATGTTTCCCTGTGGCTCCATTGATTACATTCTTATGTGCGGTTTGATGCTCCTCTGGCTTCAAACTTGTATTTGTTCTGGGCATGGTTGGAGTAAAGTGCTAACGATCCCAAGGTCATAGGTTTGATTCCCAGAAGGGACAGCTTGTTTCAGAAAGAGGAGCATAGCTTTCCATGGTTCACAGACTTCACCCCAATCCCAGCTAACTTGTCTCAGAAGTATGTAGCATTGTCCCTAGAGGACCTGGTGAGAACGAAAGAGTGGTCATGCACGGTCCATTAAGCTACTGAAATAACAGCTTCAGACGGGCTTATCTGGGCCACCTCTTTGAGAAGCACAATCTGCCTTTCTCGCTAAGCTCCTGGGGGAATCACATTTTCAGAGGTAGCATCATAACCAGCTGCACATGGATCTGTCACATGCTCCCCAACTCCCATCTGCCTTTCCTGGTCCACTGTGGTGAGCCAGGAGTACATGGTCTTTTACCACAATGCCTCGTTACCCTTGCTGGAGTATTATTAGTTTGACTTTGAGAGCTGGCTTTCCAATGTACAAATAAATCCTGCAGAGTGTGAGTGCTCCCCCAAAAGACTGTAAGCAAACCTTTCACGGACAATATTTTCCATACTGTACCAGGCTCTTTACCTCTCTGGTTACTCTTACTGAGAAATACAAACTCACATCCCTATACAGAATGCAATTCTTGTGCAGTGGTCATACAAGAATACAGCATCAAATACACCGTGCCTCTCAAAGGAATGATAACATTTACAAATTAGCCCTGAGACAAGTGTTCAGAATGCTTCTGCCTTATATACCTTAAAAACGCTTGCCGGGGTAGTGTCTGAGCCTGTTTCTGTGGATGCTGCAATTTCAAAAGTCAGTCTTAGAGGTTTCCAAATTACTTTCCCAGCCAACTGATACATTACAGGGTCCCAAAGGCATGACCCTCCAAAAGAAGATTTGGAAGAATATTTCATACTTTCCAAAATGCCCATAAGAAGAATTTTTTGGAGTTTAAGAGGAACCTGAAAACATGCTGCCTTTTCTTCAGGGAATTAAAGTCTGTCATGCTGGGGGATATTACACCACCTAAGACTGAGGAGTAAGAGGCTAGACTACCAAATACCACTACATAGCCATTAAACAGGTAACTAAAAATAAGATTAACATTTTATATTGCACTGTGGAATAGATGCCTAAATGTAAAAAGCAGAATAACTATGGTTACATGCTGATGAATTTAATATAACTGGTTGAAAAAATTTTTTTGTGTTTGGGCAAAACAAGAAGTACCTGATTTATATACATTGCTCTATTGAACTGGTTGTACTGACAGGAACAATTATTTGGGTGATATATGGAGGTGTCCCGACACCATCCAAGAACTTAGAGATCATGACACTGAGGAGTTGTAACTCTATTACCTGGCCTGGGTTGAGCAAGCATTGGCTACAATGGCATTCCAAGAAAATGCCTGACTTGGAAGTCTGTGTTTGCTCCTTGGTGTACAATAATGCATACTAGTTTTTCCCCCCTGCTATTGCCAAGGAGAACCAGATTAGTGTAGAAAAGGCAGTCAGTTGGTTACTGTTATATCGAGGTCATGAGTCAAATGTATATAGGAGAGGCAAGAGGAAGCCATTGGAGAGGGTTCTGTTGTGAGAATATTAGATACTTAATTCACCCCTTAAACACTCTC
Organism: Apodemus speciosus; assembly: GCA_002335545.1. NCBI lineage: Eukaryota > Metazoa > Chordata > Mammalia > Rodentia > Muridae > Apodemus > Apodemus speciosus. The sequence continues at coordinate 322,529 of BDUI01000009.1, forward strand.
TTTGCAGACAGGGATATTACTATATAGCCTTGGCTGGCTTATATAGATAAGGTTGGCCTCACACTCGGAGAGATCCACTTGCCTCTGCTTCCTGGGTACTAGGATTAAATGTGTACACTGCCATATTTGACAATGTCCTGTTCTTGATAACAACAAGAGAAGTAGTGATAATGAAGTCAGCGACAATTATTCCCACCTTCCTGTTCCTATGACCTCCCCTGTAGGGTATGGGGGAAGACAGGAGAAGGGGCCGGATAACTGACACTAAGAATATTTGAAAACTCATATGGAAACCTATATTTTATAAATGTCATGTGTATGAAATAATCAATATGAAAATAATTTATTAATCATTTATATAAAATAATGAATTAATTGGAGTTACCCTACACAGGGACAATGCCCCTTCTAGAAGCCATGTTTCCAAATAAAAAGCCTGGAGCCAGATCAGGTACCTCCTCCCAAGTTGTTGGTCAGAAGTATCCCCAACAATACCGGCTCTTTGTCATTGGTCTTAGTTTCCCACAAGTACATGATGGTAAGACCTTGGTGCTGAACACATCTCACGCTTTAGTCCCAAAGCATGGAAGCATCAAATTGGTATTGACTGGGAAACGTCTTCCCCGTGGACTTCCTTTCATATACTGGAAGGTGCTATTTGGGCTACTGGGGGATGGGAGAGAGTCATCATCCACTGTACCCAGGTGCAAGCCTTGGGAGCTACAAATAGTGATTGGCATATCAAGATATACCCATGAGCATAATGGTGGCATGAATTTTATGGGTGTAACCAACTGATCTCTGATTAAATTTAAGGCTGATCCACAAGGGAGAGCACATGTCTTGTATTAGTAATTTGGGCAGGAACCTATGATTGCGAAGCTCACAGGCCCCAGGGGTGAACCTACTGTCATTATTCTGATAAATGAATCAGATTGCCTTTACATTGGTAGCTCTATAATCATAGATTAGCATAGTTTTCAGACCTTGTCAAAGAAGTTTCTCTGTGCAGTCGATGGTGGTTAGAGAAGAAGCTCACATCTTGCCAAAGCATAAAAGAATAAGCATCTGTGGTGTGCTGAACCCTAGATGGGATATTTCTATCATCCCTGCACACAGGTCCAGGGTTCACTGTGGAAAGATCTGGAGAGTCATAGGTTGGGGAGGAATGGAGCCAAACAGTGTCTTCTGGACATTGCTGGGTTGCTGTACTCCTGATGTCACCGTAGCTGTGGTTTCCTGTCCAAGCTAAAGTTTGTCACCATTCCAGTATAAAAGGACAAGGAGCTCACCAGCCCCCACCTCTAGCTGAAGAGAAATTGACAGTTGGTGGTTTCTGGTAATGGGGGTCAGTTTTCTTTATGGGTGTGGCTTTAGTAGGGAAAACCAGCCACACCCCAGTGCTGGCCCCATGCCCATGAGCGCATGGGCAGCACAGATTAGAATTGGTGGGCTATTAAAAAACAAAACTAAACTAAACAGAATGAGGGTGTGAAGTTGGAGGAGGTCGGAAGGTGAGAATGGATCTGGGAGGAGTTGGAGGGAGGAGGGATTGGGAAGGAACATGATCAAAATGTATTGTATGAAATTCTCGACAGTAAAAATAGGTTTTAAAAGAGAAAATAGTGACAGTGACACAAGTTCTTAGAGTCACATACACAAGAGCTACTGAGCAGATGAGCATTAGGCTGGCCAGCAGTTTCACAACCAGAGAGAAATTACAAACAGGAGAATAATTAAAACAGTGTGCTGTGTTTCCCATATAGCTTTGATGTATTTAATGCAAAGAGAAGTCCTTTACACTTTTGACCCGTGTTTTAAAATTGTTCCTTGTTTAGTAAAAAATAGTGATGCTGATTTTTTTCAAATATCTTTACTTTAGCCTATTAAAGATTCTTGTCATCTCATGTCATTATCTTCTGATCTTTTTAAAAACATTTATTAATTTGTTCTCTCATATATTACATCCCAACCACAATTCTCCTCCTTCTTCTCCTCCCACCCTCCCTTCCTGCCTCACCATCCATCTCTCTTCCTTTGTTTCCCTTTAGAAAAGGGCTGGCCTCCCAGGGATAGCAACCAAATATTGCAAATCAAGTTGCAATAAGACCAGGCACTTCCCTCATATTAAAGCTTCAAGAGTCAACACAGTAGGAGGGAAAGGCTCTCCAAAGAAGGCAAAAGCATCAGAAATAGTTCCTGCTTACTCTGCTAGGAGTCCCAGGAAACCAGCAAGCCTTAGGTTAGACATATAGGAGCAACTGGATGACAATGTTTAATCTTTATGTTAAAACAAGGCATGCATTACTACCACTTTATAAAAAGAGGAAACTGAGTCTCTTGGAAATGGTTTAATTGCCTAAAGCATGTGGGTGAAAGTGTTGGAGCCACACCCAAGCTTCACCATCTGTTTGTTCTCAGCCCTCCCGGTTCCTTTCCTGTTGTATATGTTTTTATTGTTTAAGGTTCCCCGAGGAAAGCAGATACTATCTTAAGTAAAGAGAGGATTTAATGAAGGTGACAAAGAAGTGAATAGTCAAGGAAGGGAGAATGGCAGCCCCAAGGTGCACAAGCACCAAAGAGTCACCACGCCCATGACTAGAGAGACAGAGTGCACCTGTCTTTTTATCTGGGAAAGCAACCCGAGGATAGCTGTGGGTCTATCAGGAGGGACCTGTCCTTATTCTGGGAGACAAAGAGCATGGAGAGAAGAGCTTTGATTACTCAAGCAAGTGCTATTTTGAAAAAGATAGACATGGGGAAACCAGGCTGCTTTCTTTCCTAATGTCCCCTATCTTTTGTGAATGTCCCCTGCTGGCCGTACTTAACCAGAGATGAGAGGGGCTTTGAAATATAATTCCTTATGAGAACATATTTTTTTTTTAAAAAAAAAAATGTTGAGAGATAGTTTCAAGGGCAAACAAAATACCCAGCACATTGTAGCACATTTAGTCGTGAGTTATTTCCCCGCAGGTTTTACTATAGTAGTGGGGTCTAGACATACAGATGAACATCTCAGCATTCAGAGTCTGTTTGGCTGCAGGAGGAGGGTAGGAATGTCTCTTTCCAAATGACCTTTAAAACAGAGAGAAATAAAGAGAAATTTGACTCTGGGGTAGTTCTAATTGTGAGTATTTTAGGTTACATAAGGGTGGCTAAAATAGAGGTCACGAGCCAAATAAGGCAGGGAGGTCCAAACACACACAGTACTTCTGCTTCTCTTACTGTCTTCTTTGAATGGCTTAAAAAAACAACAACAGCAACAACAACAAAAACAAAAAACAAACCAACCACCTCATCCTCTTTCTACCCCCTTTAGAGATTGGGAAGAGTAGTTCCCTGTTTATGGAATGGAGTGTTGGGTTCTTTTTACAGAATTTAAATAAAGTTGTTATGGCCTATGCACCCCCAGGCTCAAATTTCCATTTGGAGGCAGAAGCTTTATCTTCTGTCCCTTCTGAGGATGCTGCTGGTAGGCAGGAGCCATTAATTTTAAAAAGTGAAACTGAGTTCAGAAGTGGCAGGAGAGTTACTCAATTTTAACTCTTCCCTTAAGCCAAGAAGAAGAAGAACATACCCCCACCTTACTTGAAACCCAAGGGCAAATTCTGCTAAGTATGCACCGTAGCAATTGTTTCAGATCCAATTTGCACCTGTTTGTGTTTTCATTGATTGCTGTATTCTTTTCCAAGTCATCTCAGCCCATTACAGGATAAAGGAAAGAACATTTAGAAAGCAGATGTTGTATTAACTATAACCATTATCCTTCCCTGGATCCCAAGGAGAATTAGTCTCTATCTATAAGCAGGAGACTGTTTTCAGCTCAGCTCTGCACTGAAGACTCATCTTTGCTTAGGGAAAAATGTTCTGCAATGCATCTTCCATTATGTGTTGAGTCATAATTAATAGTCCCAGGGTCTTCAGCTTTATCAGAACCACAGTTCCCCCTTTAATAATGGCTACTTTTATATGTTAATGTTTTGAAGCGAAACAATGCCTGCTTATGTAATTTCTACAGAGAATCATTGCCATGACGCATGGGATACAATTGTAGGGAGAAAGAAAAAGAATGTACAGCAAAATACACCCAAGATGGAAATGCCTGACCCCACTCCACTGAAAAATATCATGAAGTTGTTAGGTGTTTGTAACCGTATGAAGAATCATATGGCATAGAGGGATACTGGTGCAGAATGGAGACTTCAAATGACCCAGTGAGTGCCACACAATATGGTTGTTATTTTCTAAAATGGTGGATAAGACTTAGTAAAGTTCCAATGGACAGTGTTACCTTCCCTTGGCTAGATGGTAATTTCACCCTTGTAGTATTCAGCTTAAGTTAAAACCATGGAAAAATACTTAGAATTTATAGTAAGTTGAAGTTGTATTCTAGGCTTTGATGACTACCAACAGATTATCATTTCTAGGAAATGTCTGAAGTTTTGGTCTCTGCTCAATAAATGCCAATAAGAATTCCCTTATTATTCAACAACTCTGAATGCCAACATAAGTTTATCAAAAAATTGGAACCTCTCATGTGACCTGACTAAGATGAGTTGGAAGGAAAGAAGTACAGGTTTGCTGATGCATGAAACTCCAGGCTGTAAAGACATTTTTTTCCTCCAGAACCTTCGATTGATTCAACTATCTGCCACTGAGACCTCAACAAATTTGACAAACTGTTGAAGAAAAAAAAAACAGATGGATTGCTTCTAAGCTTCTGGTAGAGTCTTCATGACCAAATTACACATTTCTTTGTGTATGAATTGTTTATTCCTGGACTATGTGAAGGTCTAAGACATAACTTTGCTCATTGACATCTCCTGAGATTGGATTGACCTTGTGTTTTCCAAACACCATTGAATGCATTATCAGGATTTAACGCTGTAGTCTAAACAAGTGCAAGAGGGAAAATAGGTCTGCTGCTGTGCAGAAATGCTTATTTATCATAATTATATACTTCAGTATAACTTATTACTCAATTTGGAAAATAAAATTTGAATAAGAAGTGTCAATTAGTGCTCTGTATTATCTTTGCACCTGGATTGAATATGGAATGATGACCTTGTAAGTATGCAGAGTTTTATGTCTTCAGACCTTATTCAGGTCTCCATTGCCTGCCTTTGTCTTTTAGTGTATTCGTGTGTTTGGACCTCCATTCCTAGCCTTTAGGGTTCATAATGGGGCTTGATACTTTCCCCAAAGATAAATGAGACAGCATAGGTAGCTCACAGTAAGTATGATTATTAGGCATCATTATTGTTACAGTCAGAGGTAATTATCACTGACACTCATCAAAGAGCAAAGAATGCTACTTTTTGAGAAAAGTAATCACTTGGCCTAGATGATCTTATAGATCTCTCCAAGGATAGAATGGTTCCTTTGGGAGGAAAACAGCTTTGAACATAGTCAATAATAGAAAAAGTAAGCTAGTCTGCTCACACGGAGGCAAAGCTATGAGGGAAGATTGCTTCCTGGAACAGATGGAGTTTTCTTGCAAGGTTCTGAATGGTTGGATACAAAGTTGTGTAGTTCCTGGGAGCGTTTCAGAATAGGTTGAGGGGGGGGGTCTTAACAATGAGGTCTGTGAGCAGTCAGAAATTCCTTGATGGGTTTATATTAATAATGATGATCGGTGTCAAACTGGAAACCCTGCTCTGCCACCTAATAACCTCTCATTTCATTATCTACAGAACATTTTAGAAAAAGGTATGACTAGGTTACATGGATGTGGATGGAGGGGAAAGGTATCATCCTGGGTAGAGAAAGGAAAAGAGTTACGTAGAAGACCACAGGCATGGGAGACAAAACCCATCAGGGATTTGGAAGACAGCTGCAGAATGATAGTGGAAAATTCATAGCAATTTTAAAGGAACAAAGGAGTCAAGGTGAGATCAACTACCAAAGGTATGTGGATCAATATGAAAGAAGAAAACATCTGCCTTACTTCCTTAAATTCAAGGGCCAATCTCATGATTCCTATGTACATTTGGGTAACTTTCCAAAGACTTAAAGGTAGGCTTACACAAAGGAAATAGAATAGGACTCCTTTAAACAGGAGGCACATTTCTGTGCTCTGTAACTTGCCTTTCTACTAATACTTGTGCAAATGTGCTACTGTGGAATAAATTCAGGAAACAGTCCTATACTTGTGTGAGTGTGATAATGTGGTATGTATTCAGTAAACAGATTTTATTGAAACCACTCAATGCTGAGAAATCATAGTCTTACAAAATCTTTTTGTATGGGAGTGCATTCAGTATTATTAGTGTATGGTCCTTATAGGATGTATTTAGATCTGTTGGTATGAAAATATTTTCCCAAATACTTGCAACATGACTCACTGTTGGGTCAGAGCCAATGGTGGTAGTCTCATCTACCTACCTCATTTCATGCATATATTATACAATCCACATATCTCTTATATATACTTTGAATCATTTCATCTGTAAGTTCTATAAGCTATCGCTATGATAAATGATTAGTTTTATTCTGAGTGTTTTTGTGCTTATGAATTGCAATCATTGTCATTAATAAAAATGCTGTACAACAGTAGACATGTTAAGAAATGACACACTACATCAAAGGAACCAGTTAATCAAACATGATTAATTTTAATGTAATTACTAAAGAAAGATATACCATTTTATTATGACACTCTAGCCGTACAGTTTCAAAATATGCTTACTAAACAGTAAATGTAAGATAATGATTCAGTTAGTTACATTTTAGGAGTCATTAGGACTGATGTTGCTCTGCCATAAATGAATTGAATAACCACTTCAAATACAATCAGGATTAATTTGATAGAAGTTTTTTTTTTTTTTTTTTTTTTTTTTTTTGGTGGAAAACACATACAATGAATGACCAAAGAATACTTTCAGGTTTCAGTAGAGAGATTAATTCAATGTCTGTAAGTTAATCATCACCTCTGGCCTTTAAAGTGTGATAAAAATAAATGAAGCAAAATGCACGTTGTAATTCAAATCCTCTTAGCTCCTTAAATCTTTAACAGAGAGAGATCAGGTCTGATATGCTATTTGGAGCTTTCTCGGAAACTGAATATACAGTGTGTGGGGTTTGGAAGGTTTAATGATACATAGACACAGATATGAGATATGGATGAAGCCTCCTATGGTGTGTTCAGCAGCAGGTACAATGTAAATATTCAAAAGAAATGAGATTAGGTGATAGATCAACAGAGGAGACTTTGCTGTGAGCTGGTGAGTGGGATCAGCCAGTGGTTGGAAGGGATTTTTGGTTTCTTTTAATTTTCTTACTTTACACAAGTTCACTTTGGGCAAGAGAAAATGAATAATGCTTGCTTTTAGGCCCACACAGTTTAAACAAAGGCAAATTGGAAAGATTGTGAAAGGTCATTTTGAAGGTGATTCAGTCTGGGTTTTAAGCAGGAGAAAGTATTTCCATTTTAGCTTGTGTTTCAATTGGGCAGGGCCATTTAGATTTTTTTTCTTTTGTATGCTTTCTCACTTTTTGGTAGTGAATTCTTCTCCTTAAGAACCCTTATCAATGACAGGAAAAAAATAAGTGGAGAGAAAAAAAATCATGTTCAACATAAGTGTAATCATTCATTAAGAGGAACCATATGAAATGTGTGTTTTAAAAGACAGTTCTTTAGTTGTTGGATTTGGTCTGGCCAACATCTAAAAGATTCTGAGGCAGACACTGGGGGAAAATCACCACCAGTGAAAATGAATTGGAGGAACAAAGATAGTTTCAAAATTCCCCTGGGCCTGTCTTATCTGGGAAAGTTTTCCTTAAAACGATAAGAAAGAAAGGATTGTACCAGATATGGCTTGTTATTTAAAGTGATATCTTTATCATGTACCTTATGCATTTAAGCTTCAGACAGTCTTATCTCTTTTCTTTTAAATAGAAACCACACACAAAAAAGGTATCTATGTATCAATTTCTAATACCTAACAGGAAAGTCTTACAGAATATCACAATAGCAAGAAGCAAACCTGTATACTATAGGATTAAGCACTAGCGTTGAAAACGGGCAACCAAAAAATTCCCTTAATATCCCCAGCCCCGCAGTAGACTCAGGACTTAAGGGTCTTTGTGGGGGATGGGAACAGAGACCCACACTTCTACTGTATTTTGAAGTAAATAATTCCTTAATATTAATCATTCATGTTTTGAAACCATGGGAAAAGCCCATGCTTTGAATGGGAATGCTCATCCTTTTGAGAAGTGGCAATCAGGGCCTACGCTAGTAAATTAAGACAGTCTTTTATGATTGAAACTAGAAAGGAACATTTAAAATGGTCTGATTCAAATAAGTCAAACAGCACCTTTTCTAGCCAGCCTATATGTGAGTTTGTCATCTTCCATTCTGTTATGAAAGAGAAAAATGACCAAGCCTTTTTGAACATTAAGATTTCCATTCATAAAGATTGTATAAAGTAAAAAAAAAAAAAATAAAAAACAAAACCCAACCCAACAACAACAACAACAACAACAAACCAGAACAAAACCTTCACAGATTGTTAGCCATCTTCTTCAACAACTTCTCATAAAATTTTCCCTTTCTTTGTCAGTAGATAAGCCCAATTCATAAGGAAATACTTCCGACCTCTTCCTATGATATCCATGACTACTCTGGGAGACTGGCCACTCTTTGAGGTCACTGTTGGAAGAGCAACCTCTACAAACCAGAAATCAGTGCCTTCCCCAGAGGATGTGGCAGAAGCTGTTTCTAGTAGTAGGTAAGTCTATGTTCTTAAAATCTTTGTATTTTCTCCACTTTCTGAGTATTTGTTTTTGAGTGGAACACACACACACACACACACACACACACACACACACACACACACGTACTTACACACATGTAACTCACTCACCCACACCAAAACCAAAACCCGAGAGGAAACCAATCAACAACAACAAAAAAGCAAAAAGTAACTCAATTATTTTCTTCTGCCATTTGCCTGAAGTTATCCCCGCACCCCCCCCACCCCCAGTTCAAGTTATTGACCAACACTTCAGATTGGGTAAAGTATGGCTAATTTTGTTAAATTTGAGAGCCAATGAAATAACTGAGCCATCTAACTTTAAAACTTTTTCATCCTTTGTCTCTGAACCCCCAAACTCACAACTTGGTGAACAATATTCTACTTGTGAGTTGACACATAATTGAAAAGTGGTGGCTAGGGTGGCAGCTAGATCTAATGCTATCTCAGTAAGCCCTCTACTATAGAACTGTTGTTTTCAGACTTTAAAAAAATATGTCTATGCTTTCTTTTTTTTCTTTTTTCTTTTCTTTTCCTTCTTTTTTTTCTTTTTCTTTTTTTTTTTTTTTTTTAGTCAAGTACTTTCTTAAAGAAACAATAGCACCACATTGGCGTAGCTGGCCAAACAGTAAAGGGGAAAGCAAAACTCGGGATGCATCCTGTCTTCTGTGCATCCTCCCAAGTGCACGAATGTAACAGGAACCCTGGAGCCATGGGGTGTGAGAGGATCTCGCCTACACAAACATGCCACATTTCACATTGACATTCAAAGAAGGAGCCGCAAGTGGCACCTGTTGCTTTTTTAAAAGATAGGATTTTTCAAGGACATGATTTCTTCTTACTCTTAGGGTGAATAGGTGTGTGTGTGTGTGTGTGTGTGTGTGTGTGTGTGTGCATGCATGCACAAATGCACATGTAGGATAGGTACATGTAGGGTGGGTATTTAAAAAAGGATTTTTTACCCCAGGAAAATAGATTATAATAGAGAGATGCATTAACATTTTTAGGGGAACTGACTCATCTGACCATGTTCAAGCGCTTGATATTCTTTGGGGAATAGGATCAACATTTGACCTAGGTACTGAGTATTTTTTAAGTAAATCAGCACTAATCCTATCAAATGAAAGCTCCTTCCTACCTATCTTTATAGTTGTTTTGTAAATTTATTAAAACCACCCCATTTCTAGGCACTAAAACAATTTACCTCCACAGCAAAGCTGTAAAGTTGTAAAATTTTAAATGTCCCTTTCTATCAATCTTGAGTCATTTTGACTCATCATATTATGATCAGTTGGCTTTCAGAGTTTATGTAGCTTTGTCTGACGGTGTTCATTCATTTAAAAGTACAATGATACTGTAGTGTGATCAATTAGTACAATTAATTTTTATTACTTGATTTATGATCCAGTTGGAAAGAATTAGGTATTGGATAAAGGATTGCATACTTAAACTTTCCTCATTGAGAGAATTTCTGTGTTTACAATTAAGTGAACAAAATATGGGACAGACACTTGGAATCACTGAATCCAACCATGGTGGGAAGCCCACAGATCTGGATAAGGCTACCTATATCTTTTTCTGGTAATTACCAATTTGAAAAGGAACACACTGTGAACAAGAACTACAAGTCAGAAGTACCACCCAGGGTGTGAGAGGGCCCAGCTTTTCCCTGCACCCTTCTGGGGAAGCAGGTTGATAGCAAACTGGCTTCTTATTTCATTTACATCTCTATAGTCATCAGGAGATGTTCAGCATGCCTGTTGTTCTTAAACCCAGTAGTTCTGAGGGCTTTACTCAACAGCACCTTCTGCATTTCCCCAGAGATTCTAGAGGCAACCTGGTGGGCTGAGAGCTAAAGGTGTCCTTTTCGTTTTTTATTAATACACTTTATAAGAATATTAAGGAAGCTTGCAAAAGAGAACCAAGGCTGTAGTTGATAAGATATGAATATTGGATTTTTTTTTTAAAGAGGGAGACAATCTTGCTCCATACATAGAGAACACTTTCTAGATGTTTTGGATTAGCAATGCCCAGTTGAATGCATCCAACCTATTTCCAGGAAGCTGGATTCTTCCTTCTAAGCAGACACTAGGGAGAACCTCAGACTCGAGAAGGAAAAATTTTGCCCCTCAAGTAGCAATTCTTGCCATCATATTTTCATAAATTTAAAGAAAACACATGCATATACAAGCAAGGGCAAGACTCTATCTGCTACAGCAGCTTGTGATTGTAATAGATACTATTTCAAAATTTAAGTATGTCCGAGCCTTTTTTTCATATGCTAAGGGGAAGGAGAGTTGTGTTTGGCAAACTGAGTAGAGTCTCATTGATAATGTTAGAGGTATTTCAAATACTGAGTAACTAGAAGGATTAATGAGAGTGGATAAATGGAATAATCAATTGCCCTTTAATTGGCAAGGATCTTCTTTCTCATCTTTCCTTTTTTTTCAATTGTATTTATAGTCATAAGCTCAAATGCAAAAGCAAAATCAAATTGCAAATCAAATGTCTCTTGCTTTGTGACATGTTGGAGAGACTGAGTCATTAGTTTGTCACTTGTTAGTTGCACAGCTTCACCAATAAAAACTTGGATATTGTGGTGGCATCCCAGTGACAGATGAATGATCCTTGGAGCTACACTGTTAATGGATTATTTACAAAATTCCTTTCATCTTAGCAATTCGAAGGTTCTGATGTTGCACCCTCCTGGAAACCCAAAACAGAAATCTGAAGGTCTACTTTTTAATCTTCATACCACCCCTTTGAGGTAGGTAGATGACATATTGCCCCCCATTTTGCAGATGAGGAAAACTGAGGCACCGAGAGGTGGAGTGACTTGACTGAGGTCACACAGTGGTGAGTTTGTATGACCAAGGTTGCAAATACTTATTTCTTCGGTGATAAAGAGAAACCAGGACTCTCAAAATCCCTAGCCTCTTGCTTTTTCCACTCCATAGCTTCCTCTCTAGACTTGACAAGTAAGTGTGTCTTAATGGACTTTGTATCTTAAGTTCCTCTTGGAAGGCATAACTGGGGAGGCCTTTGCATCTCCCAAGAGGAAGGATTTTTTTTTTTTTCAGTTCCCTTCCTCATTTTGTCATCTTAGGCTCCAGGCTTTCATTGTTTTTGCTTTGCTTTCTCCTTTTACTGTGTTGACTAGATTCTTTCATATAACAAACTACAAAATAGCACCATTGTACTAAAAAACAACAACAGAGTTTTACATACTGTTTGATATTTCCTGTATTATTGATATACTAAATTTACATAGTGCTCTATATGGAAAAAAATAAAAAAAGAGAGAAACTGCTACTTAGAGTACATACTAACTTATCATTTGAAGGAACCATTGAGAGTTTAAGAGACATTCTACCCTTCAAACACATACCTAAAAATGATTGGCCTCAAAGTTGTAGTTATTGTTATTCTATTTTTTTTCTTGAAACACAATGTCGAAAAAAATAAAGCTTTGTGTCTAAAATAAATGCATTTAACTTATATTTGGTACAAATGCCATAGATGGAGTCAGGTATGTTAAAACTTGGTGGGCCACTTGACTACTTAATTGCTATTGCTTTTGAGGAGGCCAAATTCAACAAATACAAATGTTAGGAAAGGGCAGGTCTAATGGAGCTAGACAAGATTACTAGACTCTGTAAAACAAGCAGCTTGAGCTACGTGGGAAGAAGTGGAGATAAGGGAACCTTTTATAAACCACCTCTACACAGTTGCTAAATGAATGGCTTCAGCAGCCAAAATCCAGAGAGGAATTTAGTGCAACTGAATCTCTACAACACCCATGCATTTTCGGTTCTTTAGAGGCAGGGACTAGGAGATATAATTATATATATATATTTTTTTCTCTATAGAACGTTATTGATAAAGGATCAACAGCAATCTACCCACGTCAGGACCACTTTTGCAAGGTGCAAAGCTTTTTAAACAAACACTCCTAAAGACGATGTTGGAATGTTTACTTGTATATTTCATTGGGGGAAATGCCCATCTTTGAAATGTTATTGAACTTATTGTTGTTATTTGGTAGGTGTTTCGATGTTCTGCAGGTCGCTCTCGCAGCAAAGGAGGCTTCGGTGACGTGACTTTCTCTGCTCCTTGGGAGGCTCCTCCTACATTCTGTAGGTCTTGTTTCCTGCACTTCCTCTACTTGTGTTCTTCAAATGTACTTCCTGCAAATAAGAAAGATAAGCGGCCATTTAGTTGTCATGTTTTTCTATATCCATCTATGTCTTTAAGTGATTCATTTACCCCTTATGTTTTTCAGCCACTGTGTGATTGATAATTAGCTCGATACACATATGCAATGACCAAACAGGGTAGTATGTCAGTACCTTTACCAATTCATTGTTTCTTTATGATGCTAGCTTTCATGCTCTCTTGTAGTTCTTTACAAGATACATAATAAATTCTTGGACTTATAACCACCCTTCCCTTTGTTCTTACACTATAGGAAACCTGTACTGATTCTTTCTAGGTACTGTGCCAGCCATTTCCTCTGGCCGTCAGCCTTTTGTATCTTATGCCTCACCAACCTAGCTTAAGGAGTGTTTGGAGTCTCGAATTCTTTCATACAGAAACATACAGATAGACAGGTCTTTAGTTAATTCAACCAATCTTGACCTGTCTGTCTCCAGGCACTCCCAGAGCATAGCTACCATTACTTTATAATTATACTAGAATGCTACCCTTTCTATCTGATTCTTTACCAGATTCATTCACAAGAAGGAAATGCAGAGAATTCTAACCTTCTGACTGGAAGCATATTTTTCCCAGTGAATAAAACCAACCCAACCCAACCCAATCCAACCCAACAACACCACAAGCCCATCAGACTCTGGGGTTACCTCTGTTGTCTTGTTACACATTGTTTTACACTACTGTTTTGTAAAAAGGAAATGTTGCTTTTTAAATTGTGTTTTTTCCAACTCCTGATGGAGAGAGGCAGCATCTTTCAGGCAGAAGACTGGGGAATCAGGTTAAAAAAATCACAACAGTCTGACTTGAGCTTAACTTCCTACCCTCTTCTACTTCTGGCCATGCGAACTTGCTGAAGTAACTGGTTCCTCACCCATAAAATGGAACAATAGTATCTACATTATAAGGGTTTGACATTCATGAAGGCCCTTTTCTGGGCCAGAGGCACAATCAACATGAGCCTTAGATGATATTATTCATTTCTTCTCTTTCTCGTTTCGTCTTTGTATTCATGTATGTATGTATATGTGTGTGTGTGTGTGTGTGTGTGTGTGTGTGTGTGTGTGTGGTGTGTATTGTGGGTGTGCATATAGATGTGTACGTGGCTACACCTGTGGGGCTGCAATATTTTTTTTTTCGAGACAGGGTTTCTCTGTATAGCCCTGACTGTCCTGGAACTCACTCTGTAGACCAGGCTGGCCTTGAACTCAGAAATCTGTCTGCCT
>BDUI01000009.1:357079-378216 GCA_002335545.1 Apodemus speciosus
GAGAGAGAGAGAGAGAGAGAGAGAGAGAGAGAGAGAGTCATATACCACAAGAATTCAATTAACAACCTGATATGTGTTTAGTCATAATTCCCAACCCAAGAAGGCATGGCACTAAATGATGACTTAAAATCACATAGGTAATGACACAATACTTAAGAACGGGTATTTGAAAATCAAAGTCTTCATCTGTATTTTCAGCTTCCTCGCTGGGGAGATCAGGACCATGGCAATGGTCCTCATTCACACTAGCTTGGCTGCCTCCCTGCTGGATACGCCAACTGTTCATGACGTCTTCTAAGAGCCCAAATGTTTTCCTGATGCTCAGCACAGGAGCCTTGTTGCTGCTTCCTCACACAAAAAAGGTTTATTCTCAGGGCAGCTGGAGGTAGTAACTTCCTGAGGGTTCATTTGTGGTCTCTCTGGGAAGGATCTCTCTCTCTCTCTCTCTCTCTCTCTCTCTCTCTCTCTCTCTCTCTCTCTCTCTCTCAGCCCACCCTGTGGGCTCCTCATGGTTGTAGACTTTGGGAGGGACCAGGCAGTTGGTCCCAATGGAGTCTCAGCAACACTTTTACTGGTCATTGGAGGAAGACTAACAAAGAATTGGACTCAGGGCTTTTGTTTGAGAGCCAGGCTCTGGCAAGTTCAAACTGGCTGGTCCCCTGGGCAATGTAAACAATGTTTTTTTTTTTTTTTTGTTTTGTTTTCCTGACTTTTTTCTTTAATAATCTTTTCCTGGGACTATAAATTAGAGGAAAGACACAAGTGGATGCTCATGGCTCTTGTAATCCACGAAGGACTTCTACATAGTTTTCTAACTGGCTAATCAGTTAAGGCTAGAGGATGCATTTGGGTTCTCTTTGCAGGTAGGGGCAAAGGAGAGAAGAATTCTATCTCTTTTGCTGTACCTATCACAACAGTAACCCTCATGCAATGACTGTCCTTTGTTTGTAGTACATGTTTCTTAAAGGGCCTGATTTTTTAAGAAACTGATTTCTTAAATCCATCAGTTGTCGATTATGGAATAGTTATTTGATGTTTGGGATTAGGATTGTAGGAGCTCTTCCAGAAACTTCCAAACTTGGCCAGTTCAGGTATAACTGTTCTCACAGCTCAGGCTTATGGATCTGAAATGGAGAGAGAAGGGTGGGAGAATCCCAGGACCCATTTAGGACTTCCATTTCAAGCATGTCCCGGTTAACTTTACTTCTGTGATTTTGCTTGCTGCAAGAAGGCAATACTGGCCATTGTCTCCGCATAACCAGAAACACCTCCATGTATTACATGATCCTTCCTGGTGACTCTCAACAGCCATGAGATCATTTCAGAAGATGAAGTGGACAGTAACCATCACCAGAGCAAAGAACAGCATATGTGTGTGGTGCCTAGTTTGGGGAATCCCTCTGAGGAGTTCAGAGTCTGGAGCTCTTCTGTGTTTTCTAGGGCACTGACCAATGGGGTTTGAAGCACAGAGCTTTAGGGTTTCTATATAATGTTCGATTAAGAGGCTTGATCTTATCTTACATCTGTTTCTTTTTTTTAAAATGCTATTGGAATAGTAATACACACATGTGGGTTTTCCCAGGAACACAACAACCAGTTTTATTCCTGTTAGCTACCACGATTCACAAGGGATATTTGTCTTTTCCAATTCATAGTGACTATAATGGGCTTATTGTACTTTGTCCAATATTTATGAATATAGCAAATGTTTACCTATTGCTGCTTAAAGCTCAATCCATCCTTTGAAGTCTCCTGTAGGCTTGATTTTTTTTTTTTTTTTTTTTTTTTGGTTTTTCGAGACAGGGTTTCTCTGTGTAGTCCTGGCTGTCCTGGAACTCACTCTGTAGACCAGGGTGGCCTCGAACTCAGAAATCCGCCTGCCTCTGCCTCCCAAGTGCTGGAATTACAGGTGTGCGCCACCACGCCCGGCTTAGGCTTGATTTTTAACTGCCACCTGTCAGCAGTTGAGGGACCATGGTTGTATGTCCAAGTCTTAGGTTTTTCTTCAACAACCTCCTATAAGTCTCTCTCTCTCTCTTTTTTAGAACCCTAATAAAAGTATTTACTGTTGTGGTCTAAAATTGGAAGACTAATGCAACACAGTTTATTAGCTGGGCAATCAAGTAAATCTCCTTAGCACCTTTTTGATATAAATGAGTATCTTAATCACATCTAAATTACAGAAAATTTTAGTCATTTGATTATTTTTGTAATGAGGTAGAACTAGCTGTTTCATCATTGTCTTTAAAAACTCCTGTTACAATATTTGATTCTGATTGGTTCATTCAGAATTATCAGGTAAACAGAAAACAAAATTGTCTTAGCATAAAAGATTTTAAACTATTTGTTACTAAAAAAATAAGTTAAAGAGAACGGACTTTCTTGCAATGTAACAAAGTCTCCATTGCAGAAAGCAGCTAAGTGAAGGCTGGACAAATAAATACCTGTGGGTGACCTCAGGAGCTGATTCCTATATTGGAAAGTAGCTTCTGTGGGCTTTTTTATGCTAGATATTGTATAGAAAATCTTGGCTATGTATTCAGCCTCGTTGGGAAACACATTGTCTCCAAGAACTTAGAAGATGGAAATCAATTATCATTCAGTTCTCCAGAACGCTCAAAACCACTTATTGTCTTTAGCCAATGCAACAGTAAAAGACAGGTGACTGGGATAGTACCTTTTACAATGAGTCACAATCTGAGGATTCTCTAACCTTGTCCATATGCTTAACTGTTTGACTGTGTAACATTCCACAGATGTTCTGCTGACAAAGACTTAACAGTAAAAACTTATTGTAGATGTGTAGCTGGGTCCTCATGTGGATCCCCTAACAATTGGAAGAGGGGCTGTCTCTGACTCTGTTGCCAGCCTTTGAATCCCTCCCCTTAATTGGGCCGCCTTGTCTGAACTCAGTGGGAGAGGATGCACCTAGTTCTGCTGCAACTTGATAATCCCAGGGTGGGCTGGTACCCAAGTGGGGCTTCCCTTTCTCTGAGGAGAAAGGGCAGGGGGCAATGGGGGGGGGGGAAGAGGAAAGACTTATGAAGATAGGACTTGAGGAGAGGAGGGAGGGAGTCCATGACCAGGATGTAAAGTGAATAAAAACATAAACTAAGAAAAAAGAAAGAAAATTTATAATAGTATATTTATTTTGTCAGTAGTTTCAGTTCAGAGGTTGTCTAGCATGTAGACCAAAGGCAGCTTTCCAGACAAGCTCGCCACCACTTAGCCTAGATTTTTGAGTCCACTCTGAGTAGACATAATGTTTAATTATAACATGGGACAACAGAGAGACTTCCAATGGTTAAACAGATGGCCTCTATAATAGTAGCACTTCCCTTTAAATAATGCATGGTCAGTGGAGTAATTCAAGAATCTTCAGGGCAAGGGTTTTGGGCAGAACTGTGGTATCATCAAAACCACACCAATTAGCTGAGTATCACATTTTGTCATGGATGTAAGCAGCTCACTCCCCTCTTCTCTGAAGAGAAGTGTTCACTTCTGAGATTTAACTGGGGCCATCGTTTCTAGAGCAAAGAGTTGTGGCCATTAATCAGGAGCAAAACTATGTCTACCAACCTACACACATCTGTGTTTCTCATCAGTTTCTGGAAATGTACTTGAGACACAGTACTTTACCTTGATTCTCTGTGAAATTTCCCCTTCTGATTATTGAGAAAGCTTTTTAAACTGTCATTGGAAGGAGAAAAATATTAATTTGGTATATCAATATTTAATGACAAATACAAACATTTTCAAATTAGGAACATACCTATATTTGAAGATATATACTTATTCCTTTCTGGGTTATAAAGAATATAACACTTCTCTAAAAACCAGTATTAATAGGAGGAAGAGGTACCCAAGTAGAGTCTTTCTTTTTATAAATTAAATTTAGTTCTTTAAATTAAAAACAGGATGAAGAGGCAAGAAAATTCAAGCTGGGGTTTGGGGGTGATTTCTAGAAATTTCTCAGTAGTGTGTCTGATAGAAAATATAAATGATATTATTAGATAATAAACAATGATAGAAAATATAAATGATATTATTAGATAATAAACAATCTGGCCTTAACTTTTATTAGCTGAAGGTTGATCACGCAACCAAATATCACAGTAAGGATCTATAGGAGTCAGAACCTTTGTTGTTTTCTTATATAAGTTATTCATTTGTTGTTGTTGTTGTTGTTGTTGTTATTATTATTATTAATTTTGCCAATCCCTAGATTCACTGACAATACAGAACAACTCTTCTTAAGTTAGCATTGGTTTATGAGAACCTTATCTAATAGAAATTAATTCAGTTGACATCAATTTGCATTGCATATTAGTAGGAAAGTTTTGAAAATTGTATAAGAAGCAAACTTATTGCCGTCCAGTAAAATTTCTTTTGTTGTCCTGTAGATACTATGTATGTTGAACATACAATGTGGCACTGAACTAAGCTCCTAGCCCTACATTTTATCATTTCAATGTCTTTCTTCCTTTACCCATCCCCTCCCTCTCTCCCTCCCTTCCCCCTCCCTTCCCCCTCCCTTCCCCCTCCTTCTTCCTCTCCCTCCCACCTCCTTCCTTCTCTCCCTCCTCCCTCCATCCATCCCTCAATTTTTTTCTTTCCATCCTTCCTCCCTTTGTTTCTTGGAGACAGGTTTTGAGACATAGCTCAGGCTGGCCCTAACCTTGAACCTGGGAGCTCCATCCCCTGAGTGCTGGGACTGTAGGTTTAAGCTGCAACTCCTGGAAACATTTTATCATTTTAATATTCATTTGAATAAATGGAAGTTGCTTCCCAATCTTTATTGATATAAAGCTATCAATGCAAAACTGACATATTTCATAATTCCTAATATAAGGAAAACTATGATAAAACATTGTATGGTTGATATTTCCTGAATTCATAGTATTTACATTTGATGTCTTTGAGAGTCAATATTTTTTCTTTTAAAGACTTTATAGAAGTCTTATTTAGTTTAAATAAATTAAGAAGGTATGCATGGCTGTATGCTTAGAAAAAATGTAAAAAGGGAATTTATTGCTGGACCTATCATTAGCTATTTACAATAACATGGGTTTGTACTTATATACTCACACGTATTAGAGAATAAAGCAAATCATGATCAATATTAAAGTATTTCAAAGTAGGATTATTTAAAGAAGATTTAAAACCTGTATTTACAAATAACACCTGACTGCTCTAGATACCTGTGTTCAGTCCTGCGTGTCTGTGGAAGGATCTTTCCAAAGCTTGACCTTTGGCATCTGTAAAAGTGCACACTGAAAAAATGTTCCCTTTTCTGTGAACTATGTGTCAGAAACAGTCCTGACGACCTATCAGGTTTAGGCATCGATTTCACTTTTGGCCTATGTTAATTTTTAATTGGCAGTTTTTGCTAGTCCCACTACTTCTCAGTTGGATGAGGTCATCTTTTCTAGGAATCATGACCCTATATTACCCACCCCACCCCACCACTCAGCAGCCCTTTCCCATCCACTAAATCCTTATAATGCCAAAGACCAAAGTCTCCTTGTTACCCAATCATGTCAATGTTTATGTATCTCTGGGTCTAAAACAAGTGAAATAAAGCATCAGGAGGCTGAACCTTTCTTGAGTCTCTCTCTCTCTCTCTCTGGAAGCCCCATCTCAAGGGCAGGTATGGGAAGAATGTTTGGATGGCCTTTGTTTCAAAGGTCAGAGAGTCAAAGTACAATACTTAGGGGCAAGAACAACTGAGATTAAAAGCAGAAACATTAACTGCTTTAAGACTCTTCAGAGAAATGGGCTGACAGAGTGGGAAGCAATGTGATGTATTACTTTAGCCTGATACAATGCCCTAGAGGGAGAGCATCTTGCCAGGGCAGCAGAATTTACTAGTTTGGGGCTTATTCCAAGGCTTGAAGGAGATAGATATAGCCAGCAAAATTATACTTTGGCAAGAGAAGTGCTTTCCTGCACAGAACTATTGCCCTAAGGGAACAGTTTGGTTTATCAATGTCTAAGGTGAAAGGTAATCAAATTCCAAGAGCTCATTTTAATGCTGGAACTATTTCAATGGGGTTCTCCATGTAAATTAGCAACCATTAACTAGTTAGGTGATTTTTTTCCATTTGTAACACATGACTAAATCTGCGATCTTCCAGTAATGCCTGTCACACCGATGATGGAGGCAGGGGAATGAGTGGTTAAAGCTCAGGGTATGGAGTCAGAACATTTAGACTCTGCCTCTGACTTAACTGCACAGCACTGGGATGGAACCAAATCTAAGATTCAGATCTTCCTAAGTAGACTTGCCATACCAAAAATGTCTCCTAGAAATTCTGAGAGCATTAAGGAGCTCTTTGCTTAATGACTGGTATCCAATGAGCTATATACATATAATACTATCCGTATTATTGGGTCATATTGATCAAACGAGAGTCTGTTTGACACATGTTTTCAAGATAGACAAAACTGTTTGCACTTAGGTAAATAAATAAGCATTCCCTTGAGAGGACAGCTAACCTTCATGTTGTGCAAACCACCCTGACTTGGTTGGATCCTCCAGCCAGGTCTAATTACATGATGCCAGATATGCTTAATCTTTGCCTATTGCTGCCTTTGGTTCCTCCCAAATTATCGATGAGTTAAAACTATTGCTTTTTCATATCCAACTTAGGTTAAAACAACTTGCAAGGCATTTGACGGGTGTGGGCTGAACACAGGGTCAGAGAGGTTAGCATCATACTTTCAGACACTATTCTTTCCTGTGTCTCTCACCTTTCTTTCTGCCTTAAGTTTGCCTTTCCCTGGTTTAACGGTGAAGACATTTGGTGTTATTTTCCTCGCTAAGGACTATCAGGCAGGGAAGTTTATGCCATGCTGAGTTCATGGTAGGCTAGGAATTAGATACTAGTTCTCTCCTTAAATAATCAAAAACTAAGGATTCCTTCCTGCCAGGTCTGATTTGGGAATGAATAGTCACCAAGCATCCAGGATTACTAGATGCTAATCACTACTCCATCTTGGGCTTGGGCCTGGATGAAGTAGAAACTCTGAGCGAAAGAGAGAGAAGCAGAGCTGGGGAACCACATGTTTGAGACTCAGCGTCCTCTTTTCTCCTTTCTCTTGCCCAAACATCGAGACAAAAGTTGTCAGAGAGTCTGGCTCCAATCTGGAGATATAGTTGCCTTGCTATTAGTATTATCTCCTTTACACACACTGCTATTGTTGGTTCCTTTTAGCTGTGATAGGAGCCTTGTAGTCAAAACACAAGCATTCATGATTAGAAGGTAATACCTCTCTTTCTTGTGCTACAGAGAGATGAATCAGACACAGGGAGGAGGGAGAGTGAATTAAAACATACTCTTTATTTTTAGTTTCACTCCAGAGTCTATGGTTTCTCCCTCCGCACCCCCTTTTATTTTTTGAAACTTGGCACCTGCCCTGGGTTCTGGGGGGGGGAGCTGTTTCCTGTCAATAGCCTCTACTCAGGCTTCTGGGATTTTTTTGGGGGGGTGTTCTTTTGTTTGTTTGTTTGTTGTATGGGGCACGTCTGGACATTTTCCCAGGGGTGGCTGTGACAGGGTCAGTATGGCAGGTAAAGGGGTGACAGCTGCCAGGGAAGTCTGGAATGTTTGAAGGGAGAGTCTTGAGAGGTGGAGGCCCTGAAAGATGGGGCACCCAGACTTGCACCAGAGAGGAAACTGTTGAAAGACAGCCTTCGCAGCAGCAGAAAGAACTCTTGGCACTATGGCAGAGGAAAAGGCAGCCAGAGTCAACGACAGATTGAAACACACACAGGGAGAGGAAAGGAGGAGGCTGGGCAGGAGGAGACAGTTTGGGTGTTACACAGCATAAATCACTTCCTGATGTGTGCTGAGATGCCAGTTGGGTTGTGTGCGACAATCCTTTCAAGCTGGTATGTCAACACTGATGTTCTCTGATTGAAAGGTCCCAGAGAATGTTTCTATAGCACCCAGTGCTGCGCCATACACAGCCAGGCAAGAGAAAGGTGGTGGTGTAGCATATTGAGAGCAAAACTGGATCTCAGCATTACAGCCTTCTCATGGGCCCAGACTCTCAGAGTTTCATTCACATAAGCAAATAAAACTTGGGGTAGTAAGTATCAGGCACCCTCACTGAAGCCTTGATTCTTCACAGTATCACGTGGGCTATGTTTCCCAGTTTGTGGCTAAATATTGTTTACAAATGGTACACGAATGCTTTCTGAAGTAAGGGGGGTCTGATAAGATAAGGGAAACGGAAGTTTCTTCTGTGATTAGTTTTAGATGATACAAGCATGTTTCATCAGCGCAATTTAAGGACAGTTAAGACTAGTGTGAGGCTTAGTAGCCAAAAAAAAAAAAGAAGAAGAAGAAGAAGGAGGAGGAGGAGGAGGAGGAGGAGGANGAAGAAGAAGAAGAAGAAGAAGAAGAAGAAGAAGAAGAAGAAGAAGAAGAAGAAGAAGAAGAAGAAGAAGAAGAAGAAGAAGAAGAAGAAAATGTCAAATTCTGACAAGGACAGGAATGTCAGTGGGGACTTCAAAGGCGACGAGAAGTAAGGGTTCAAGTGTTACAAGGAGAATAGGAAAGAATTCACCAGAAAGTTATTTGTTGGAGACAATAGGAAGAAACTAACTATGTACTGCTAACCAAGAAGTTAACAAAGAGGAGTGCCACTCATTACATTTGGGATTTGCAGATAAGCCTTGGTATAAAGAAGAGTGGTTGTAAAATGTCCCTGGAATTTTTTTGAAAGCTATGTTTTATTTTCTGTGTATGAACCCTTTACCTGGGTTTATCTTTACCTTTACCTGGGTATATGTATACATACAAACATGCCTGGAACCCATGGAGGTCAGAATAGAGTGTGGGAGCCCCTGAAACTGGAGTTACAGACTGTTGTGAGCCATGATGGGGGTGCTGGGAATGTAACCCTGGTCCTCTGCCAGGACATTAAGTACTTTTAGCTGAACCACCTCTCTAGCACTGTTTAAAAAAAACAACATCCAAAATCCTTTGACGGGTCTTTTACTAGTATTCTATTATTTTACTACTACTCTATTGTTACTATTTAAAAGTTTCATCTTCAGAAAGTAAAAAGTAGTTATTTGTGATAGGCAGGAAGAATATTAATATTGTTGATTAGAATGCTTAACTTCCCGGTACTCAGTGGGGGGAGGGGGTTCTAACTCTTCAGTTTCCATAATGTCTGACAATGGTATATGGATCTTCTGTGTGATATTTCCTTCCTATGAGGCAGGCACACAGTTTCCTTGGAAAAGACTAGTTACAGTTTACAGTATCTCACCTTAGATAATATAAATGGGCTTTTCAGCAGGCTGCCATGTCCCAGGGGACAAATCAGGTAACACGGTTTTTCAAGTGCTCCTTTGTTCTCAGTTTCTCTCTCCCTTTCCCTTTTTCTCTCTTGTTCTTTTACTCTCTGTGTCTGTAAAAACAACTTTTCCTATGGTTTCTAAAATTTTTAAGTGTATATAAGAAGTTCTTAAGCCTGCCAGAATCTATTATTTGTCAAAGTACCAAGCAAGCATACAGAGTAAAGCCAGATGGATTATTTATAGTATATAAATATTATAGATATTATACTATAAATACATAGTGATAAATAATCATATTATCTTAGGGCATTTTGATAAAAGTAAACTTGTTAGAACATTATTAATTTTCTCTGCCTTGGTTCTTATCCCTTCTCCCTAGCATTTGACTTTTTAAATATAATCAAGTGATCTTATGTGTTTTCTTCAAACTCTTGCACTTTAGCTTTTGAAAAAAAAAAGTCTTTGGAGAGTCCAACAAAGTCAGAGTCAACTAAAGTGGTTTCTCAGAGAACTTTTGGCAATCATGGTGCCTGTTAGCTTTGAGCCAGTTATATTCCGAACCTAGCTCCACCCAAAGGAGGTGAGCTGTGAATATGCACAGAGAGAGAGAGAGAGAGAGAGAGAGAGAGAGAGAGAGAGAGAGAGAGAGAGAGAGAGAGAGAGAGAACAGAGGAGGAGGCTGACAGATGGAGGGCAATAGAGTCAAGTAATTGCCTGACTCCAAGTTAGAAGATGTTCTCATCTTTATTTCATCTGGGACCAATCTCATGCCTACATTCCAAAACTCATTAAACGCTTTTTAGCAAATATAATTCTCCACCAAGGAGGGGGAAAAACGACTCTCTTAATTATTTTACTAAATTCGGCATAGAAAAACCACTTTGGGGTTGTGATATTGGATAGAGAAATCACATTTTTACTTGTATTTTTTTATTACAAGTCTAAACGCAGAACGGCCCCAGCACTCTGCCCTGGGACTTGGTCTGAGGCAATGGCCTTTTGGCCTTCTGACCATTCACTCACTTCTGCGAATTTCCTTTCTGAGAACCGGAGCCCGTTGCCTCAGAAGTCATTTTCTAATTCTTCCCAAAACTTATTCACAGTTGCCGACTGAGTTGGCCTCATGGAGAGCCGGCAGTGAGAGACCTAATGTGACACACAGCTGGGAGGAATATTTGATGCAGGGACACCGTGCCAACAAGACTGCTATGGTTCCCTGACTGCCTGTCTGCCCACTTTAGTTCAGATTGGGAGTTTAAGGAAGCTTCAGGGGTACTAAAGTATAATAAACTCTTCTCCTACTTTAGCAGAAAATGGGGGTCTAATGGTCTCTTCTGAGATGTAGCCCTGCAGCAGGCCAGCCTTCACTCCATTTTGTCTTTCAGCCTGCCTTTCAGGACCCCTGTCCTCAGAATCCCATGCAAAGTGTCTCATCTTGGAAGAAAGGACAGTTTAAAGCCTAGTGACCTGTGATGGATACAGTCTGTACAGGCTCTGCCATGATAAATACATGTGTTTTCATTCGAAAACTTCATCTATAAATGGGCTAATGAGAAAAAACAACCATCACGGTCTCCTAGCCATTTCTGTATAGTAGAGACAGAAGAGACAAGGGAAGCTTTTGGCTTCGAATAGTAGTTCTCCTAAGAACGGGCAGAGAATACCTCAGATAATTTTCACTGTGTTAAGTATCTTGATATGGCTGTGATGAACTATCTAAAATAAACAACGTAAGGAAGGAAGAATTTATTTTGACTTATGGTTTCAGTTCATGATTAGCTGGCTAGCTAAGCTGATCTGCGCATGGGTCTGGGTCGAAAGCATCATGCTAGAAAGGCATAATGAAGGAATGCACTTTACCTCATGGAGAGATGGGAAAACAGAGGGAAGGAAAGGGAGAGGAAGAAGGAAGAGGAAAGGAGTGGAGGAAATGGAGGGAGAGAGAGATGAATAGATAAGATGTGCCTTTCAAAAGTATGTTACAATGACCTCCATCCTCAAGCCATGCCCTACTCCATAACAGTCCATTTATGTATCATCAGCAGAACCATCCATCCATGAAGGTAATGTCTTTATTATCCAAGTACCTGTCAATAACACCACAAACTGGGAACCCAGGCCTCAAGGATCTGAAGCTGCTGGGGGCATCACTTCATGTTCAAATCAAACATACCTGGACTGTAAACGTGAGTCGCGGAGAAAGAAGATGACTTCAAAAGAAGAGAATGATAGAAAATGGCAGGAACAGTTCCATTGACTTCAAAAAGTGCACCAATTCCTTCCCCCATCCCCAACATAAGCTCTCCTCATCGTTTCTGCTTCTGGATCAAGAAAGATACTCAGATCAAGGTCGGTTGATGAGTCCAAGCCCCTCAATTTCTTCTCACTGAATGAGAGACTTGGTCTATGGAGACTTGCCTTTGGCAGACATTTCTTGCAGTGGGAAGATGACCCTGTTATAAATTCCTCACATTCTTCACAACATCCGTGCCTTCTTTGGCCAAACCTTGTCCTTTGTGCTCAATAGGCTGCAAATCACCCCTTGCTTCTTTTTTCCAGGCTGTGCATGGCCTAACGGTCTGCTTTTAACCCGAATCCCTCTCTTGCCCTTGGCTGTGGCTCTTGGCATCTGAGTCCTCTCACAGTCCCCATCTGGCTTAGTCATCGGAGGCATCTCCAGCTGCGCCGCTCCAATCCTTCTACCTAACTTGACATGCTGCCTTTCTTCAAATGTTAGAGTTGCTAAGGAGGCTCTGCTACCTAATCTGAAGTCTAAAATTCTCTAACTCAACTTACACAGTATAGTATAGACAATAATTCCATAGAAATAAGAACACAGATGAAGATAGATACCTAGAGGAAATCCACTAGGGAGTGAGCCAACAGGCATCAGATGCACCCCACCCTCTAGAGACTGGAGGCCCCAGGGAGTTTAGAGGTCAGGTGGAGTGGGGGTGGGGAGATCCATGTGGAGACAGGGAGTGGGGAGGAGGTATGGGATGTGGAACAGTTGAAGGGTAGATGGTGGGAGGGTGCAGGGGTGAGGATAAAATCTGGAGTGTAAAAAAATAAATTAATTAATTGATTAAAAAAGGCACTCAAGGGTCACAGCAGCCACAGCAACACACCACCCCAGGGGAAGAAGTAGACTTTCCCCTCCCAAATAACAAAGGTGCTGTTTTTAATGTTTCTTTCCAGTTAAGGTGCTCTCTGCAGAACTGGGCTCTTGTTCAACCTTCTTTGAGGAGGCGGTGGTACGTAAGATGCTGATGATCTAAACTTCCCATCTAAACCAAAAACATGGGCTACCATATTTGTTATTCTGTCTATGGTCTAGATACTTCTCAGCAAAAGAATATGAAGGATATGACAGATCAATATACCTATATCCCTAATGACTGTGGCGACCTTATTGGATACTGCATTGCAAGGATGCTGAATTCAACAGTTCAGTGACAATTATTCAGAGAAAGTATATAAGTCTCGGTATAGCACAAGAAAGTTATTTTGGGTCCTGGGGTGAACTCTGCTCTATTTCAATTCTGCTAACCTCTCTGAACATATAAAAAAACACCAACAAGCAGTATTTAACTGTTTCTTTGCCTTTACCTTCTGCTTTTTGAAGATCTTCTCAATTTTCTCGTTTAGTTTTATGTACCTTAAAACCAGAAGTGCCATCTGTGTACTTCTAGGTCTAAAATCATGTCAGCTGTGTGGGCATTTCCTAAACGCTCATTGGTACCCAGATTGACAAAGCTGGTACACAGGTAGCTCACAAAGAGAAGCCATATGAAAACCATCTGGGCATTAGAAAAAGGATACCTAGCATCAGGGACTGAGGATTAGATATAGCAATAAAATTCTGGCCTCGGCTGTGTGGAACCACACATACATCACCCACTACTCACAATAATAACTACCAAACAAACAAAACATCCCCCCCCACCAAGTATTGTGCCTAGAGTCTGTATTTCAAGGTCTTCTCTGTTAAAGGCATGGTAATTGTACTTATCTCTATGGGTAATTTCAAATTAAGGTGCAGAGAGAGAGCCTGGCGCATCAGGTGGCACACTGCAGGAATTTGAAAGATGCCACCTCAGATCTCTTTCTAAGCATCACCATGATGACTCAGGTCGCTTTTCTAAGCATCACCATGATGATGCTTAGAGAGTGAGATTGTGTGGGAAGCCGGTTGGAATATGGAGCTTTTCTTGAGTTAGGGCATTGGTTCCACTATGTCAAGCTGTGTGACACGAGTAAACTACTGAACCTCTCAGGGCTCATCCGAAGAGGCAGGAGCCTCACAAGGCTCAGGATGGGTGCGTGAGTAAGCACTTGGCATGTTTAGTTGATATCATTCCGCAAAAGAGTCACTGATTGGCCATGATGTACCTGGACTCATTGCTCTGAATGCAGAGGAGGACAAAGGAGGCAGACAGTTCCTGCCCCTCGTCCCTACCTCCTGGAACTTGCAGCTCATAAGTACGTCAGCATTATCGATCCATACAGTCAACTTTCTCTGCAACCATCTGCAGAGAAAGCCTGGCAGTACAAATCATTGTCACAGGTCTTCTGTCCTTTAGCCCTTTCAACAACCCCACAAAATACCCGGAATTGTTCCCATTGTATAGGCGAACAAGCCAAAACTTAAGTGGTGGATGAATCTGGAAATTCCTTTGCCCTCAAATGGCAGGTCTTTGATTCTCACTCCTATCCTCAAAGCTTCTTGATGGAATGGATTTCTCGCTCATGAATATGTGGCGGTCCCTGCGGCAGCTAGAGGCCAGGAGGACTAATACATCCCAGGGTACGCAATGAATATGCACAGTGGTTCTCAAACTTAAGCTTGCATTGATATCACCTGGAGGGGCCATTAGACTATGCGCCAATGGACCACACCTCAGATCTCTGTTTCAGTCAGTTTGGCCTAGTGCCTGAAAATTCACATTTTTCAAGTTCTCAGTTGATACCATTGCTTCTGTGTAGTACCAGATAATGTCACCTAATGGCACTGGATAATGTCTAGATGAGGATAGGACCCAGGAAGAAGAATGGAAAGAAGAGCCATTGAGAATGGCAGTACTGAGAAAAACCTCTTTCAAACATTTAAAATATGCCAGAGTATTTTCAAATCTCTTTTGATAATTGCCTCATAAAGGTAGCCATATGCTAGTCTGGTAGCAGAACCAATTTTATTGCAAATCAGAGAGGAAGGGGGAAAAAACATCAAAAACCTTCCAGAGGAAGAAATGAAATGAAACAAAAACCATATGTTGACCTTCCCCCCTTCACTGTTCTTTTTATTTTCAGTCTGTGTCAGTCTGAATTCCAGCTAGTACCTGAAGACAAGACACCAGATCTGAGGGTAGGAAATTGGAGCCTTAATAAGTTCCCTAGCCAAACCAGAAAGCTAGAAACACAGAGATATCATCTCATACTGAACACTGCTTTGCTGAGTTCCATTTGTTTTCCAGCTTTCAAAATTCTATGGTGGGTGTTTCACCCACCCTCACTGCCACCCTGCTCAGTTGTAAAACAAGGCCCAGAAGACAGGATTCACCAAAACCTATGCCTTTTTCTGTGCCTTCCTCCTTTATTGTCCCCTAGGGTAATATAGAGAAGTAAAATAAAGTACAGTAGGTTTATGACACACATTCAGAACTATATCATCAAAACATCCTTTTGGGGCAATTCAGAACTGGTGCAAAGTGGGTAGGAGGAGGCATACAATTAATTATTACTTACAGAGTCAACTAGGAGGAGACAGACGAGAAGATGAACACGTGTGTGGAAAGAAGAGTTTCTGTTTGTCAGTCAAGCTATATCCATAATTATTAACATGTCTCAAGAAAGACTTAGGATGGGTCTTTTGATTGCTTCCAGAGAGAAGTGTCAGGGAGGGGCAAACAATGCTTTGCTTAGTTTCCAAGGCTACCTTAGGAGGCTTCCTTGGACCTTTACATAGCTTTAAGCCAAGTAGTGCCCTGTGGGCAGCAGCTCCCAAACTAGCTGAATGGAGAAGAGAGACAGGAGCTGTGGCTGGTGCAATGATAACAATTTCCTTCAAGTCCCAGGTAGCATTTTTCTCTAGAGCAAAAGAGCTACAGTTTTCAATCATTTTTTCCTAGCTATCTACTTTCCATTGACTCTCTGGAGCTCTTCACATAATCTCCCTCAAAAATCTATTCCCAGGATAGATGAGATAGGAATGGACTCATTCACTCAACCAGAAGTTTGCCCTGTATCCCCAGGGATGACTGGTGTCTCTGGGTTGAGATACTCTCCATCCTCTTTACTGATTTCTTACAAAAACTTCCAAGGGCCTTTGGGGAGGATATGCCGCAGGCACTGGAAACATTGATAAGCTTCCCTTAATATGCAGGTAGTTCACCAGAAAACCTTTGAAGGCTGCTAAAACTCTGCCTGGTCCAAAATGTTCAAAAGCTACTACAAATCCTGACCTAGAAGCTCATGTGACCCAAAAGCAAAGACTTATTCAGCAAATAAGTCTTATTATAGCAAAGGGCAGAAATCTGCTTAGATTTCTTCAGAACCCTTTGCTTGATATATAACTACATGTCTGTGGATTTTCTAACAGAAAGGAAAGTCTCCATCATCTAAAGAAACTGGAGAAGTGCAGGCCCCACCTCACAGAGGAACTAAAGTAGTCAATGCTCTGTCTCTCACTGAAATCTTTCCTCAGACATCCAGGGCTTGCCTGTCTATTATGAATCATATCCCTAATGCCAATTATATTGTTAAAAGACCCTAAAGATCGAAGACTTTTTTTAGGCCAGCACTCATCAAGGAGTATTTGTTGTTCAAGGTATTCCATACAAAAAAAATCTTCAGATGGGCTGAAAGGATGTGTTGAGATTCCTGAGCTCATGGGAATTCCCCGAATGAAGAACTCTATCTGATGACACTAAAGTCACTTGTTCTGCACTTAATGACACTATGCTTGCATCTTTTCTAGGCTCAATCTCAAAATTCCCTGTTTATCACATTTGATTAAAAGTTCTGAAAAGAATCCACGAGGTGTGTTGATAATTAACTGAGGAACAATGTGTCACCAAACGTTGACTTCCCATTAAATGTTCTGGGTCAGAGAAAACAGCAGGGTTAGTTTGCTAAAGGGGATTGG
Organism: Apodemus speciosus; assembly: GCA_002335545.1. Lineage (NCBI taxonomy): Eukaryota > Metazoa > Chordata > Mammalia > Rodentia > Muridae > Apodemus > Apodemus speciosus. The sequence goes on from BDUI01000009.1 coordinate 373,540, forward strand.
TTCAGAATATCAGATCTATTCTAAGCTGTAATGTCTTCAGTATATTCTACTTGAAGAAGGCCCTACTGTCCACCCTATCTAAGGCAATCCCCACCCTTAATTCTATTATCCTATCAATTCTTTCAAGGCATTTACCAAAGTTCAACATGGTCTTATTTATTTATTTATTTGTTGACTTGTACTTTGTCTCATTTTGTCCTCAATCCATTAGAATGTGAGGTCTGCGAAGCCAAGGACATTTGCCACACCAGTCAGAATAGCTCTGCAGAGTCATTGCTGAATGAAACCATTTTAATACATGGGTAGATAGGCTCATGAATGGATAGGGAAGCTATGATTTGTCTATTCTTGCATCCCCAGCTCACATGATTAGTTCTCAAGAGATGACCATTGCCCAAGCAAATGGAGAGGGGTGAACGACACTATTTTGCATGCTCAAATCAAGTCCATGGGGAGTGGGAGAAATGAGTGATATTCCAGACCTTCACAGGATTGGTGTAAATCCGGACTCCTTCCTTCATGACAATTGAAAAGAATAGTTTTCACATTGCCTTGAGTCTGGAAATAGATCGTCAGAACAGTTGAAGGTAGGGTTAAAATGTAAAGAGATCTTTAGTGACTTCAATACAGAGTCACTGAAAACAGAAAACTGTTTAGAATGGACAGAAATGGATTMCATCTGGCAGCAAGCACTGTATCAAGCACTATAGCAAAAGATCTGTGAGCTCTGGGTGAACAGGAAAATACAACACACTGTAATATGAGGCAGGCTCATGAGGGGGATTATGAAATGAAAGCCTAGAGAGTTATCTTTCCACAAAACTTGGCATCCCTGAGCTTTTAATTAGAGTGGGAACTTAGATTTCACTCTATTTTAAGATTCATTTGGAGAAGCTGGAGATATTCCAGCAAGATTTTTTTTAAAAAAAAAATAAAATGATTAACTGGATGGAAAACAAAGTTAAGATACAGGTCTTCTAGAAAGACAAGGCTAAGCAAGGTGACTTAATCACTGTGGTGAGGTAAAAGCAAGGTTATGATCCTCATCACCCCTGAGGACTAAACATTCAAAGCACTGAAGCACAGATGTGGAGAAGTAGGTTCTATCTACACCCAATGCATTTCCATTTAGAATCAGGAAGAATTTGATTAAACATGGAGAACATGCTGACCCAGGGCCTGTGGGAGAGGTTGCTACCCTGGAGATCTCTAAATGTAGGATGACTACCATCTGCTTTGGAAGGCTTAGACAGAGGCAGGGGACTAGACCTAAGGACCTCTTGGCTTTCCATCCATCTTTGAGTCTGTGTTTAGAGGATTGTGGTGACTAAGCACCCCCACTCTCCAGTAATCCTCCATTCCCATCACAGGACAGACCCCACACTGTCCAACTCTGAATGGCTTCCCTTGGGAGGAGCTCAATTGTTCTTCTCAGGACTGGAAGGAAACTGATAGTGTTGCTTCAGCTGTTTCCCTTCTGCAGCCCCCCCACCCCCAGAGAGAGACCAGCTTTTGTCCTGTTGGGGCTCCTAACATTGCAGCAGGCACTTCTCCATCTTGTGTGGCATTGGAAGGTGGGCACAACTAGACATAGTCATGGGTTGCCAGATCTCCAAGACATTTGAGATCCAGTTTGGATCTCTCCCCTTGTTGCTCAGACTAAGAACTTTAAAAAACAAAACAAAACTATCAAGGAATCCAGCTGGTTCTTTCTGCATTGGACAGAATTGTAAACCCTGTAACCCACAAGGTCTACTGCTAACCTGGGTCTTTACTTTAGCTAGAAGGAATATTTTTGAGGAAGATAAAGTGTCTAAACTCCTATCTTTGGTAGCTTAGCTAGTAGTGAGACTGTGAGCAAGGGAGACCAGACATTTCAATAGAATTACCACCTGCATTGCTGTTATCCTCAAATACAAGGGAGGCATTTGGGACAAGAGCATTGAAAGTCTTACTACCAGTTACAATAGGCTATATTTCTGTGAAATTATGGGTCAAAAATTGTAATGGGTAGATGTTCAGTCGATGGTCCAAAGGATGAATTTGCTTAGAATTCACTTATGTGATTGAGTCTCTCAGTCTTTTTGAGACTCTAAAATATTAATTCTAATTTATTTATTTTGAAAAAAGTTGCATATGTGTATGTGTATGGTGGTGGTGGTGGTGTGTGTGTGTGTGTGTGTGTGCGTGTGTGTGTGTAATATACACTATCTTCTTTAATGGCTCTCCACCTTCTCTTTGAGGCAAACTTTCTCACTGAATGTCAAATTCATTGCTGGCTAGCCAATGAGCTTTAGGGATTGTCTCTCTCAGTCATACCCCCATGCCCCTTGGGCTAATGTTATACACACACGGTGATACACTAGGCTTTATACATAGGCCCTGGGGATCTGGATCCTTGGGCAACAAGCATACTACCAGCTGAAGTTATCTCCCCAGACCAATTTTTCCATTAAAAAAGTAATTCATGTTTGCTGAGTAGAGTAGAAGGTCGTGCTGTAGATGTTGCCCGTGCAGTGAAACTTGTAAGCTAGTTCTTTTGTGATGCCCTCTTTCAGCTTTGGATTCTCATCCTAACCACCCATGGGAATTGCCTATTATTTGTGGTTCAGTATCTATAAAATCAAAAGCAGCATCTTTGCTACCAATTGAAGTGAAGTTGTTCCAAGTGAGATCTTTAGACTTGCCATTTCTTCTTGTTTATCCAGACTCACTGAGATCTACATGTAAATCCTTTCTTCGGGTTTTATGACCCCTTTACAATTTCTACTGCCTCTTTCAAGATGTCAACAACCTGTGATTCTCCTCCTTCCCACTCCTTCCTATTAATTAAGTGGTTGAACTTAGAGGCAATGGAATGCCAGTCCTAGAAGTCAAGAGTGGAAATGTGAAGACTCAGATTAAAGAAAAAAAAACCAGAAAATGGAGAGGGAGCATAAACCAGAGTAAAGTAGCTACTGGACAGGGCCGTGACCTGAGGAGACCAATGTCTGATTTAGATATGGCTGTATCATTTATCTCATATAAGAATCCTATAATAAGGACACCATTATTTGCCTCAGTTTTTATTGAGAATACTGAAGCTTAGAAAAAGTTTAAAGATGTGTCTCCAGCTCAGCTGTCTATTAAATGGCTAAGCAAGACTCAGACTAGGATCCTTCTAAGCACAGGTTCATTCTACTACATTGCCTCTTACCTTGAGGAAACTTCCTGACTAACTAGTCAATGGAAATGACTAGAAGTCAATGGGAAGATCTTTCTGCCTCTTAGAACATTCTCTAAGAGTCATTTAGCATGAAACTAGGGGAAAAAATAAAATCTGGGTACACCTCTTAACCATTTACTTGATGTGGCATCTGTTTAAAAGGTAGTTTCCTTACTCTAGCATAGTGACTGCCCACATTAGTTTTCTTGGATGGATAAAGAGGACAAAATGGAAGGGAATATTGTCACCATCCTTAAAATCCCCTTCTACTATTCTGTACAAATTTCAATTGATTTTTTTTGCTTATTTCTGATCCTAATAATTATTTGTTATATCTCTGAGAAGTTTATTTGTTTCTTCTGCCTGGTTCAATAGCATCCAACAAAGGTGGGAAGGAAAGGGTAGATAAGGATAAGGAGACTACACTCTCTTCTGCAGCTGCTCATTTGCTCAAATGCATCTGGTGAGTGGATATGATGTGAAATTACTCAAGAAACACAGCTGTCAGGAGCTTCAGGAATATTTTCTTGCCCAGGTTGAATTAAAGCCAATCTTACATGCTGGCTGAATTGTAAGAGTAATAAATGTGATCTGAGCATCATACTCTTTGTCTGTCTGTGCTAGGCATCACCAGTTGTCCCATATCATTCCACAGGAACCTTAGAAAGAGATTTTGCTTCAGTTTTTGACAGCTTTGGAAATGGTTTGGAAATTGCACAGCTCAGTAAATGATGCCAAAAGGCAAGATGTAAGTAAAGACCTGGCTAATGTGAGAGAGGCCTCAAGGTTGGGCACCTTTTACAGTGCCTCAAGGTTGGGCACCCAACTCATATAACTTAAAGAACCCAAGTAGATTTGTTCTTACAGTTTTCCTACCCTTCCTTTTTTGTGATAACAGAACTACTAATCCTCAGATGACTACATTTCTTAGCCAGCCTCCCTTACAGCTACATTTAACCATTTTCTCAAGTTCTGCACAAAAGAATATAAGTGAAAGCATCATATAAGAGCTTGGAGATTCTTCCTTAAAGGTCAACCAGAAACCCTCCCTACTTCCTGTCTGTCTGTCTGTCTGTCTGTCTGTCTGTCTGTCTCTGTCTCTGTCTCTCTGTCTCTCTCTCTGTATCTCTGCCTCTGTCTCTCTGCCTCTGTCTCTCTCTGACATCTTTCTTTTGAGTGTAGCATGATTATAATGTTGAATTCCCAGCAAGCATCTGTGGCCAAGTAGGTGAGGAACATAACACAGGATGGTGAAGTAGAATGCCAGAAAGAGCTGGATTCTTTATATAAAATAATACTCTGTTGTTGTTGCTGCTGCTTTTTTCTTCTTCCTTCTTCCTTCTTCCTTCTTCTTCCTTCTTCTTCCTTCTTCTTCCTTCTTCTTCTTCTTCTTCTTCTTCTTCTTCTTCTTCTTCTTCTTCTTCTTCTTCTTCTTCTTCTTCTTCTTCTTCCTCCTCCTCCTCCTCCTCCTC
>BDUI01000009.1:378326-414898 GCA_002335545.1 Apodemus speciosus
CCCTCCTCCTCCTTCTTCCTCCTCCTCCTCCTCCTCTTACTCCTCCTTCTCCTTTCCCTCCTCCTCCTCCTCCTTCTTATATATTGTGTTCATGCATTATGGGTGTGTGTGTGTGTGTGTGTGTGTGTGTGTGTGTGTGTGTGTATTCACATATACCACAGCACCTTATGAATACCTGAGGACAACTTTGTGGAATCAGTTCAGTTCTCTCTTTCCACTATGATATGGGTTCTGGGGATTGACCTCAGGTCATCAGGATTGCAGAACAAGCACATCTATCTGCTGCCTCACTAGCTCAAGAGCTGGATTTTTGAGGATGTTATGGAGCACAATTGCCATGCATGACATATCATTCAGCAATATTGAACTTACTTATAGATGAGTGATTATATTTTCACCTTATTAAAGCTTGGACAATCCTATGACACTCTCCCTTATCATCTCTTGAATAGAGAAAGGAACAGATGACTGGGAGGCTACGGGGCCTCAAATGGCACCATTACATCTTTAGACTATTAAATTAGGATAGAGATTCTGGGAAGACATACAATACATGATCAGAGCAAAAGGATGCACAAAACAGGTACTTCTAGGACAGGGTTTGTGCTTTCCAGGGAAACGGACAATAATCACTGTGAGTAGTCATTCATTCATTCATCCATTCATTCATAAGCTTACTCCAAAATATTTATAGTCTACTACATCAGGAATGATTTTCATAGTATTAAATAAAGGAAATTTGGATGGATGTTGACAAAAATTATTTTCTTTTTAATTTAAAAAATTATGAACTTTATTATAAAAAACTTGTAAATAAATAAAAACAGAACACACCAAAATTTACTGGACCCCAGGTCTCTCCATCTCAGTGAACATGACATAATTTCTTTTAACCTAATTGCCTTCTCACAGAGTTAAGCTGTTAGTCAATTTAAAAACAGCAGTCACTAAAAAACAAGCAAAGCCATTGGTTGCCCACCATATTTAGGGAACTGATTCCTAATGCTGTGCAATGTGAAAATGGATGGGAAAGCAAAAGCTGTGATCCTCAAGGAGTTTATGACTCAGTAGAGGAAAGTATCCCATGAATAACGAAATTACAAAAGAGAAGGAAGTTGAGTGCCTAGCAGGTGCAGGAGAAGAAGGTTCAGGGAAGGAACTCAGCTGAGTCATTGTCCCACTGGCTAGTGTGATGCTTCACTGATGTGCTTTTCTGTTTGCAGAATAGGAGTGGTTGTGAAGTTGTTTCTGTTCCCCATCCCTGGACATATTCCAGCCCAGGCCTCTTTCAGGATGTGGAGGAAGCAACTGTCTTCTCTACAGACATGTTTTATGAGGAGGAAGGTCTTTTCCAACTCCTTAATTCTGAGATTCTTTTCCTTTTTTTTTTAATTTTGATTTTTGTTTCCATTGTCTATTTTTGGTACAAGATACCGTGTTACATAGTCATTTTTCATGTAAGTTTATATTGTTCTTTGACTATATTCCCCACTGTACCTTTCTTCTTCCCCTTCATCAGGCCTTTGTTCCTCTAGACAGGTTGGATTCTACTCTCATGTCATATGTGTGTGCATGAAGTATCTGTGTAAAAATCTCAGAACAACAAATGAGAGAAGACATGGTATTTGTCCTTGAGATGTTCTTAACTCTCTCCATTATCCCCAGTTGTATCCATTTCCTGAAAAGCACATAACTTACTTGTACTGTGTGCAGACCGTGTTTTCTTTATCCAGTCTTTGTTGTTGGGCATGTATGTTGGGTTCTGTAACTAGGTATTGTGGGCAGAGCTACAGCAAGTACTGGTGTGGAACTATCTCTATGATACGTTGACTTGAGGTCCTTCAGGGGAATACCCACCAGTGGTATAGGTGAATCTAATAGATCTCCTTTTAGAGTTATTGGGAGCCTCCATCCTGACTTCCACAGTGTCTGGATTGGTTTACATTCCAATCAGCAGTATATAAGGGTCTCTTTTTTCAACATCCTGGCCAGCATTTCTTTTATTTGTTCTTTTAACAACTGCCACATTGGCTAGACTAGAACAAATCTACTTTTGAACTGTTTTTGAAATGAACTCTTTCCATGAAAAAGAATTAGAAAATGCCAAGAGATCAAAAGCCTCAGTTGCCCCAATAGAACAAGTAACTTTTGCCATGAATGAAAACAACCCACTAAATAATGTTCCACATGGAGACAGATGCACTCTTGTTGGCTCTGAGACTAAATTAGTCCTGATAAAGTATTGATTATTTGGGTGGGGATTCCTCTATCTCCTCTTTACTCTCTTTATTTGAAGACTAAGACTAACCACGCTCTAATTCTTTACATGAGCAATAAAGATAAAGGGTACATTTGTCATTTTTAAGAAATTACTTATATATTTTGTTATAATTTATTTGGTCCATCGAGTCAGTTTCTCTTGATACTCTTAGCTTCATTTTCCCGTATTTATATGCTTTTCGCCAATATCTTTCCATCTTTTCTTTTGACTTATTCTGTCTAATTTTGATAATACCTTAGGTAGGCTGTCAGAAGAGGGGGATTGAGTTAATTTTTCAAGCCTCTGATAACTAGAGTTAGGATTAGATTCTGGGGAAATAGAGTCAGGATCTTGTTCTATTGTAGTTGGTTACTCCGAAGGTGTTTAAAGACAAACAGAAAAGGGTTTTGTTAGATTACAAAGCCTCTGGTAAGAAAACAAGCTGGGAGTAGAGATGGCTAGAGAGATGACTCAGCAGTTAAGAGCATTGACTGCTCTTCGAGAGGTCCTGAGTTCAATTCCCAGCAACCACATGGTGGCTCACAACTATACGTAGTGGGATCTGACACCCTCTTCCTGTGTGTCTGAAGACAGCAACAATGTACTCATACACATAAAATAAATAAATCTTAAAAAAACAAAAACAACAATAACAAAAAAAAATAAGCTAGGGTTAAAACACCCCAAAACTGTATATCAAGTGAAGTCAAAGCCTCCTGTGTGGAATTTTATCAATGGTTCCACACACTTAGTGCAGCTTGTATTTTTCTGGAAAGCATGCAGATAAACCATTGAACTTCCTGGTTGGGATACAGTAAATGTGTATCAGTCCCACCAATTGAAGACAGATTAAAGTCTGTCTTCAAGGATATGAGATGACTGACTGCTCTCCATTCCACATCCCTCCAACAAACACCGTGAGCATTACCTTTTGCCATCATCATCTTTCTTGTTTGTTTACAGAGCATGGTAAGCATAATGTTTACAAACATGATAAGGAAGTTTTAGATCAGGGTGCCAAGATACCTTTTCTTGACACTTATAGAATGGAAGACTTTCTCCTGGCAAAGACAATGCATTCAGGATGTTTCAAGGTACACAGGACAAATGGGAATGAAAGATTTGATGCTAGATAGGGACCAACATGCCCCCTCTGGTGAGGTGAGATAAAACTGTTACAGGATTTTCTATGTCTAATCATAGTACGGCAGTGGAAGGCCTGCGATTGGACAGGAAAGAGGAGGCGGAGCTAGGAGTTGGGAGGGGAACAGAGGTCACAGGAAGAGAAGGAAAAAGAACTGAAATGGAGTCGGATGTGGTAGAATAATTGGGATAAAGCTTTTGTCATTATCAATTAGCTCTGAAATTACGCTATTGGCATCTTGTAATTGTGATTTTAAATATACATAAATCTAATTGGCTAACTAATGAAACATTAAGAGTCTTGATTCTACCTGGTAATTAGGTAGTGAAGAGGCAGATCGTGGGGTGTGTGGGGTGTTGTGTGGTAACAAGAGGAACTTGGGGGTCCCCCGCTGGAGAGATGGCTAACAGAGGGATCGCCAGTGAGATGGTCCCCGCAAGGCCGGAGAGCTTTCGGGCCTAGAAACCAGCAAGCAGTTCTACAGAGTTGGCAGTGGCAGAAGCACTGGAGCGTGGTCAGAACCTGAGGAGAGTTGGTGGGTAGACTTTTTAAATATTTCCTGCAACATAAAAAGAACAACCAAGAACCTAAACTGCACCTTACAATGAAGCTTCCTTACAGGAATTTCAGTTCCCACCACAGTGGGTATACAACAACACACACTGCAGGACTTAATAAGAAGAAAAAGAGAGATGAAGAAGATAGGAGATTGGAGATATATATATATATATATATATATATATATATATATCCCGATGATTGGTATATCTATATCTATATATATACCAATCATCGGGTGGAAAGAATGCCTAGGAAATATACTATGTAACTTCCAATCAGATACTTCCAATAGGCAAGGCTCGTTCCCTTTCTCATGGTCCTATAGCACTGCCTACCTGTACTTTTCTAAGCTCTGAGCATCTGTTGCAAAGACCATGTCAGCAGTTCAATTCAGCACCAGCACTTGCTCCTGATAAGTGCTCACACATCCACGTACTTCTCAGCACTCAGATTTGCACATCTGGAACACTAACTGTTAGATCAGTGTAGGCCACTTGACATTCTAATTATTGATATGGACTTGCAGTCCATGTGGCAAACATTAAAAGAAATGTATGTTTAAAAGTTGATATTTGGTTTTCTACTGAGAACCTCTTCTACAGCACAAAGGATACTTAGAGACAACTATGTTGCAAAGCAACTTGAGGACATGCTCCTGAAAAAGAAAACTGCAAGTGTCTTGCAGAAGAGTTAGTTTGGAAAATGCTAGATTGGCAACACATCGTACCCTGTGAAAACTTGTGACTTCAATGTGAAGAAAAAAAAAAGAGGTTTCAATTAAATTGGATGTTTTTTTAATCTCCCTCAGAGTTGTTTAGGTTTAGGGGTTGTGAAGCTGAGAACATTTATTAGGATGGAGGAAGCCTTCTAGAAAATCCTGGAACCCCCACAGCCCTTGGTGAGACAAATCAGCCACGTGTGGACACAGTTTTGCCTTTAGAAGCATTGTGGTCAATGGCATTCTTTTATGGCCATGGGTGGCTAAGTCTGGAATGGTTGTGCTTGGTTGGAGCCCAGGAATGTTTCTACTGTGCCTTTCCAAACTCATTTTTGTGGGTTATAGACTTTAAGGACTGTGAGAGTTCCCTATAGGGCTCGGCATTTCTTAGATACTTACTTATTTGTTTTGGGCTTTTGTTTTGAATTTGAAAAGATAATCTTTTTTTTATTGAAAAGATAATCTTAAAGACATATTGCAGTAGTAAAGTACTTTGAAGCTCTGATATGCAACCCTAATATAATTGTGTAGTCTCCATGTGCTAAACATTGTCCTGAATTCTGAGGAGTAGGCCATCAATTCTGACCAGATGAAACTTATGATTAAATGTATATTTAACTCTATTATAAGCATATATGGGAATTTTCCCCCATGTTCAAATAAAGAGTTGCCTGGAATCTGAAGGCACCGCTTCTTGCTAATGGTGTAAGAGAATATAGTAAGTAAGGAATAGATGGTCTCAGCCTTAGGTGTTACCCAGAAAAGGGACTGAAATAGAGAGCAAAGAACTAAAGACATGAATGTCACCAGCAGGGTGGGAGCCTAGTTTTGTTGCCTGAGTGAAAGACGTCATTGGTCACGCTTAGACTTTCATGTTCTCATAGGTGTTTGTGTGCATTTGTGTTTCTCAGTGCACTCACTCGTAATTATAATGATACTTCCTCTTTTACACAGGTGGCTGAGAATGGAGTGTGTGAATGACACACAGAAGTGTTTTAAAACAGTGCCATGCATGTAATGAGAGCTCAGAATGTGTAAGTTCTTCTTCTTCTTCAATGTAAATGTTATACCAAGTTATATATTTGGCTTATTTTTGCCCCCCCCCCAGAGCACCTTAATATGTAGATTATTGCTACATTCCATATGATGATCTCTAGATTGTCCATCACATTCTCTCAACAGAACATTTCTGTTCATCAGGTCCCACATTTTACCTTAATTACTCGCTACAGATTTCAGAGGGACACAAGGATTCTTATTGTCTGTAACAGAATATGCCTTCAGAGTAACTAAGCCCGAGATTGACCTTTCTGGGTGACTCATAGGATCCAAGGGTGGCTGGGCTTCTCCTTCATCCTCAGAGAGGAGGACATGCAGCAGGAAAAGGGCAGACTTGTCTCTCTGCTATTCCTAGAGTTCCCTGAAAGATGACAGCAGCACCAAAGGAACAAGACAAACACATCATCCAGTCAATGGCATGTGCCAGTGTTTGACTTCACTGAGTCTAAAAGCCATCTCCACCTTTGTGAACAAGCCAGGTCTTGGCACTCTTTATGAAGCCTCCAAGCATATTCTAGGATCGCTTATTTAAGAATAATTTTTTTTAAAAAGACCTCACATCTTCAGTTATGAAAACTGTTCATAGATAGTGCCAGATACATGAATCAAGGGAGGTGAAAGATGGCTCACCAAGAGGCCAGTTAAGTTAGAGGTTAACACTGGGTATAAAGTCAGGCTTTGGATGCAGCTCAGACATCTTACAGGGATGACCAGAGGGTGTTTTCTGTTTTCTGTTTACCCAACAGTCTGGGAACAAATTGGTGTACAGAGGCTCATGTCTTCACATCCCACTGAGTCAGTCTGCCATTAATGTAGTGCTTGGCAGGGAGGTTGAGGGCTGTCCACATAAGGACCTGAATTGCTTTGTCACTGCAGATCTGGCAAAGCCTGAAGAATCTTGGCTTGGGGTGTGGAGGGAGGGTAAAAAAGAAATGGAAGCCATGACTCCAGCCACCCACAGTGCCATTTCTAGGTTTTGATTAGGAAAATACTAGATCTGACAGTCTGGACATATAAGGTCCAAAGGTATTTTGACATTTAAAAGGAACAAGGGGCTCATGTTTCAGGGGGAATGGTCCTGTTTGGAACTTCTGACTCAAAACTTGAATGCATAGCAAATGCAGTTAGCTGAATGCCTTTGCTGTGGCTCTGGGTTACACAACAGCATGCAAGCTTTCCGATGGGAGCTGAGCTGTTCAGCAATGCCACTTGGAGAGAGAAGTTACACGTGGTGTTTTAACGTTGTCTGTATTTCTTCCTGTGTTGGGAGCCAGACTTTTCAATACCCAATCAGTTTGGTCATGGTGGTCACTGTTTGTCAAGAAGTGAATTACCAGCTGATGAGTTAAATTCATTTACAAATATCCCACAGTCAAACCAGAAGAGGCCATGTCAGGTGTACATGAGTTTTCCAGAGGGATCGCTACCCAGTGCCCCAGTCCTCACCTCCCAGCTACTTTTATCAACTGCCCCTCCCTTAATGCCCCATCTGGGGTAGATAGAGCCAAAACCTTTAATGGGACAAGGTGGGTATACTTGGACAAGAGGTCCTGTCCCCTTATCCTAGCAGACAGGAGATGCACGCCACTGCATTACATGAGGGGGGCCTGGTGCAGGGCAGAGGCACCCAGCTGTTTTGCCCTCATCCCAGGGTGAACTCAGCAGGCAGCTTGGACCGGAAGCTGCTGTTTCTCACCCCAACACTGGGAAAAGATGACTCATGAACACAAGCCGAGAATAAGGAACTAGCAAACCAGTGATGGAGACAGAAAGTGCGGTCCCTCCGGATAACACCCCCTTCTGAATGAAAGGAAAACTCCTTCCTGATCTAGCAAGTGTCCAGGTGTGAGAAGTAGACTTTCCCTTTTTCTGTCATCCCTTGGTCAGGTTACTCACCGCTTTAAGTGCTTATAAGGACCTGCATGTACATAGTGACTTGGCAAAGAATTCAAAGGCTATGATGAATTCTAAACTAAAAAAAAAGAAAAACCTTAATTTAGGGAAAAGTCAGAGAAACTAACTCTGGAAGGAGCAGGTGTCAAACCTGTTAGCACGTCATAATATTTTGTCAGAGACTCTTCCTTTGTTTCTGTTTGAAAATATAGATGTTCTGCTACCATTAATCTTCGAATCAAAAGGGAACAAATCTATTTATAATTGACATAAATGGCAGTCTTATTTATAGTTCTCCTTTGCCTTCCATGTTTCTCTGTGGGAGATTTTCCCTGAAACAAAAGCCTAGTTTTTGAAGTAACTGCATCCCAGGGACAAGCCTTGATCATTTCTGTAGCCCGAGAGATGTATGTAATTAACCTTTTAGCCCTACTCGGGGGATGGTGGAATGTGCAAAGGACCGACCAATGATATAACGACTCCTATTTTTGCCCTTGACATTCCAGTCAGAAGAAATGATACATGACCCTAAATAAGAAATGTTAGCCCCGGGCTCTACAGAAAGGTGTACGAAGACCAGCCTGGCTAGCCCACTTTCTGCCTCCCCACGTACTGTAGTCCAATTCTCCTTCAGTTCTGAGAACTTGTTATGCAAATAACACCTAAACGTTAGTCGTGAGCCTTGAGTCTCAGAATTTGGTAAGGACATCGCAGATACCATTCAGATCACTGGGCAGACAGGTCGGATGTTCATATCCCCGTTTTAAAGGGAGAAAATTGCTTGAAGTTTCCCAGCTCAAAGCCAGGTACTTCAAAGCCCTTCGTGATGACCAGAGCTCTTAACTTCAAGCTAAGAGCTCCTTTTTTATAATAATTGTTGTCTTTTTTGGTAGTGAAATAAATGTTAAGTCAATATATACAGACACTTAGAGCAGGATCTCTGCTTAATTCAGGAAAAAATATTCTTACGCTTTGAGAAATTAACAATGTCCATCTTCTCTCTGCCAGACTCCATCTGTACTGTGGGACAGAGATCAGCTGGGGGTGAGGGGATGGACTTTACAACTCTAGGTAGGATTTGGAAGGTTATTAACTTTATGTTGGAAAGACTGGTCTAGCAAGTTCACAAAAAGGATTCCTAGGTGACCTTTCCATCAATTCCAACTGGGATCAGTTTGTCCACACCCCATCTCTGGCCTATTTCAGGATAGGAAGCATATTCAAACCTTTACCTCATCAAGGATCTCAGCAGAGAGTGCTTAGAAGTAACACAACCCATCTTCCACTTAAACATCAGTGGGTGTACTTACATGATTGTGTGTAAAAATTCTTGATATTGATTTGGAAATTCAATAACATGATTTGAAGGTAAACAGAGAGAAAGGAATACTATTTTAATGTATCATTTTAAATAGTAGGTTATGGTACTTACTAATACACAGGTAAGGATAATTTTTTAAAAACTTGATTGACAGACCTTACAACAGACTTTTGATAATATGCTAGGTGCCCATCAACAGTACTATATAGTCTTTGACTTTATTCATTCTGCTTTCTTGTTGACACTAACTCTATAACAAATAGTAGTTCATGAAATATTGCAGACTTAAATTTGTAACAGGGACTTTCTGCTTTTTCTACAGCATTTTACAGTTGACCATTCAAACCAAAAGTCATTATGTTGAATCCATTTCTGGAACACGAAATCAACTCTATAATCTTGGTGGTAGGTAGCCCATCTTTCCAGGATGGTAGGGATGTTTTATGGGCATTCCAAAACTATAGAAATAGATATTTTGGGATTTTCCTGTGATATTTCCTGGCTCAGCTTTCAGAGGATAGAGGAGCTCCTCTAATTCTAAACAAGTTGCTGCTTGTGAGGCACGCCGTGGTGTTTTAATCTGGAGATCATAGCAAGCTTCCAACCAAAAGGTTCCTGTTCTATTTACCTAAATTCCCTCAGCAGTTCTCTTTTGATACATCACTCTTCACTTTCTCCTTGAAAATGCCTAGAAGTCCAGAGGGAGCATCCAACCCAGCCATGTCTACATTCTAAATGAGTTACTGCCTTCCCGTGGGAATGCACAACTCCTCTCTGCCTGTGGGATCCAAAGAAAAATGGGTAACTTAACGAATTCCATGCAACATTAATATACTGTGTACAGGGAGCTAGGGAAATCTTTCAGAAGTTAATTCAATATAGCACTCTCTCACCTTCCACAAGCTTATTTCTAAGCAGATGGTAGAAGGCAGGAACACTCACCCAAACAAAACAACCCCACCCCCAAAACCCCCAAACTCAGCAACATGAAATAGAACACATTACAAAGGCAGCTAGAGTAATATTATTGCTTTCTTGTTTCAGAAGAAAGTTGACAACTACTAGAAGGCTTTACAAAGGAGGTTACATTTAAGGGAACAAATCCATGAACAAAACCTGCTAATAAGTCATATAGGTTGGATGTTAGAAGATGTGGGGGACATTTGTAGACCCAGTGAGCCAATTGATTCAGTGACTCTTTGAAACAAGTCATATTGATATGTGAAATGGGCCAGAATAAGACAGTTGAGAACAGTGGAGGTTTAGGTGAGGCAGAAAGGAAAAGACATATTAATACGAAGAGAGTTGTCCTTCAATAAACATTGGCCCCAAATTGGTCCTGTCTAAAAGTAATGCAGGGACAAAGATGGAGCAGAGACTGAAGGAATGACTGACCAGTGACTGGCCTATTTTAAGACCCATCCCAGGGACAGGTGCCAATCCTTTATACTATCAATGATGCTATGTTACACTTGAAGACAGGTGCCTAGCATAGCAGCCCTCTGAGAAGCCCTATCCAGCAGCCAACTGAGACAGATGCAGATACCTACAGACAAACATTGAATGGAGGTTGGGGACCCCTGTGGGAGAGTTAGGGGAAGGGTTAAAGGCCCTCAAGGAGATGGCAACACTACAGGAAGACCAACAGTGTCAGCTAACCTGAACCCTTGGGAACTCTGAGAGACTGAGCCACCACCCAAAGAGCATACACGGGCTAGTTCAAGGCCCTTGG
The DNA here is from genome assembly GCA_002335545.1 of Apodemus speciosus. Classification (NCBI taxonomy): domain Eukaryota; kingdom Metazoa; phylum Chordata; class Mammalia; order Rodentia; family Muridae; genus Apodemus; species Apodemus speciosus. Next base: position 389,015 of record BDUI01000009.1, read on the forward strand.
CACATATGTAGCATAGGGCTGCCTTATCTAGACTCAGTGAGAGAGGATGTGCCTAATCCTGTAGAGACTTGATGCACCGAGGTTGGGGTGATAACCAAGGGGAGCTGCCCTCTTAGAGGCTAAGCGGAGATGGGATGGGGAGAGAACTCTTTGAGGGTCTGGGAGGGGAAGCAACATTTGGGCTATAAATAAATAAATAAATAAATAAATAAATAAATAAGCATTGACAGATAATTCAGATTTTTTTTAAAGACACAGCCTCTTCTAGAAAAATACTTCTGAAGACTAGATACAATGTACAGAATGCTGGTTTGTGGGTCCCGCTGCAGGGAAACATTAAGAAACGCAACTGGACAAAGTCTGGCAGTGGCTCTCCTTTCACATGCCTTGCTGTCAAATTAGAGAATTTGGGCTCAATTTATTTAGCCATGCATGGTCCCTGGAAAGTTGTTTAGGAAAGGAATAAAGTGATTAGAACTGTGCTTATAAAGATTAATCTCCTGGGTGGGATGGCTGGTGTCAGGCAAGATTGGACACAGCGCTAGCATCAAGCAGGCTGTTGCAATAGTTTTGCTGAGTGATGAGGAGACTCTGAATGGTGACGGGAGTGGATGGACGGACACATGTGGAATCTTCCAGTGAATTGGTAACAGCTGTTCTAGATCTTGGTTCAAAACAAATGATAATGCTACAGCTTGCTTTGTCTAAAAATCTGGGTTTGATGGTCTCTGCTGTCTTAGGCATGCTGGGTGATGGCGTAAATGATCCACTGTGTTGGTTAGCAACCTGGCCTTTTCTGCTTGACAAGGCCAGTAGCCAAAACCCTCCACTTGCTGTCGAAGGAGAATCCCTTTGATGATCTCTAAGTTTATTAAATGTTTGGGATTTCAGACTTGGGTTCTTCTTTCAATCAAGAGAGCCTGATATCTTACAAATTCCAGATGACGTGTACCTTTGGTATGTCTGGGGAGAGCTATGAAGTTGTGCAAAAGATAAAGTCTGTGTGGTATTCCTATGAGTCAGCGGAAGTTAACTGAGTGAGTGGGTGATTGTACAGAGCCAGTAAGTGCATGATGAATTGAATGAGAGAGAAGTGGATAGTTCGCATCCAAGGGGATCTTGTATATCTCAAGCAGAAACAGCATGGGTCCGTGCTAAAAGCAGAGGAGTATATAAATGAATGAAGCAACCCTTCAAGGACACTATGGCGAGTGCTGGGCTTCCAGTGCATATACTGAAGGCTGTAGCCAAGGGATGCCACTTGGGCTTCAAAGCAGACCCAGCCATATAGTATGTCAGTCTATTTTTTAAGAGACTGTTAGTTTTTGCTTCCATTTAGGATGTCTTAAGTTTTCTAAATACACACACATTTAAAACAATTCCTGTATGTGGGTTACAGTTGGATGGATTTTGAGTGGCGACTGGCATCTTGTGAGATCTGCTCACCAACTCCATCGGTGTAGTGGTTGTGCTTACTTTTAAGCCTCTCGTTGCCAGCAAAGGGCTAAGCAGAGCGCGTTCCATAAGCAATCAAATCAAGAGTTGGAATCAGAGATGGAGAATATATGCCTATCTGATTTGGGTTGTAAGACTGATATTTAAGGAGTCCTTGTGGCACAAAAGTAAATCTGCCAAGGCAGGCTTCATTTTTTCCATGGATACTGTTCAGCACAAAGCCAGACACTCAGTGGATGATTCTACAGTGAAGCTGGTGGTTGCTGTAATTTACCTTCTATGTGTTTTATCAAAGTACCAAGTAAAGGTTAAGAGAGAAGAGTGCTAGCAACTGTGAAAATAAACAATAAACCCCATATCTAACTGGACCTTTTAAAAGCAGGACTAAAGAGATTTAGATGCAATGTGAACTGCTCGTTCCAGATAAGGCTGCAGATATTGTTTTGTCAGTATCGATCCAGTGATAATATCATTGTATGCAAATAGTGCCACCTTGCTCTAAACAGAACAAATGTATCATGTTGGTCTAAGAACACCACCAAGATCCTAGATTGAGTATGTTCAAGAAGTTTCAAAGAGCTTAAGGAAAGTGCATGTGAGAAAACGTACCCATTTCCAAGGTAGAATGTCTTGGTTAATCTTAATAGCATTATTCCTGTGGCAAATTTGATCACCGGATTTATTTAGTTTTTAGTAGATCTTCTGGCTGTCTAATGTAAAACCACTCTTTTGTTTCTTTCTAGCCTCATTTAGGGGACAGAAGTTCAAACTGGCTTGCTTCTTCCTTTATCTGCTCCCCTACAGGACCATATCCCTAGGAAGCTGTTGTGTGTGTGTGTGTATGTGTGTGTGTGTGTGTGTGTGTGTGTGTGTGTGTGTGTGTGTGTACCTGGTTCTGTATTATTATGCTCAAGCAGGGGATTTGTCATATTCTAGAATGGTCCTGTGGAAACTTGGATATCACCTTGAGGCACAGTTTTAAGATTTGTCCTTTGCCTTCTGATTGGTGACAGAAATATATTCTCCCCATTTTCAATCATTTCCGTTAAACTGAAATAGGAGCCCTAAGGGAACTAATCAGCTGCAACTAATAGAAATCTGAGAATCTGGCTAGCATGAAGATGGAGGCAAAGTGATAGGAATGAAACACATTTTCTTGCCCAGTGCAATCTTATATATAATATATATGTGAACAAATGCATGCATGCATATACACAGACATGCACACACACACACACGCATGCACATATATATTCACAGCACTGTTGCTGGGTTGTTTTTGAAAACTGTACCTCTTGAAAACGAAACTGGCAAGATCTTAAGGTCTTGGAGCTCAGTTCCTGGCCCTGGTGACAGGTTTGAAAATTGCAGCCACAGCAATTGGGAATTCCAATTTCTAGTTCACAGAAAATCAGGCCACAGGGTTATCCTTAGAGCATCTTTGTATTTCCTCTGTAGAGAAACCACTAGCTTGAGCAAACAGGGGCTACTGCTTTGCCTTCTACGGTAGAGACTGTAAGCAAGCTTGACCTCAGCATTATCATTTGGCTTCTGTAAAAGCTGAACAGTACCTAGTTTTTATTGTCTTTCTTCTGGGATGAGTGCCACAAATGATTTTCTAGAACAAGTTTCCTCAGGATGCAATGTGCATACAATCCCCTAAGGGACCCCTGAGGGATCTAGTTGTGATACAGATTTGAGATGATTTGGGGGTGCTAGGAGCCCCTGATCCTGCATCTCTAACAAGCTCCTAGAATATTTTGAGCAGCCCGGCTCCAAATATACCTTCATATACCAAGCAACTTTAACATTCATCTTTAAGAGCATTTACTAATCAAGCACACTTGACCCAATGTAAACAAGAGGTTGTTTTGGGATATAAAACATTTTTTATATCTAAATCACATCTTTTTTTCCTGAAAAGATAGATTTCTCTATTCTTTAGTATTGCTTTTTTTTTTATATATGGTGGTAATAGTGGGATCAAAGTTATTTATCTTGAAACCAGTCACCTGTCCAGTGACTGTAAGGATCCAAGGGGCAAGTGTGTGCCTCTGAACCAGCTAGAAATAAGTCTCTCTTTGTCTTTAGCTTTTACATCATTTCTGCATAGTTATTGGCCAAAAGCTTATCTATTAAGTTATCCATAGTTTCATGCAAAAGCATTATCATGATAAGTCTACATGAATGCCAACCAGACTTAGGGTATGAACACTTTTCAAAGTCTTACATTCCTACAACTTTAAGATCTTCAAAATCTACCTTCAGGGAAGCCTATTATATGACTATTTCATTGGACATCTAAGACGTCATCCCCAAATATCCAGCAGGAAAGAAGTAATCCCCAGACACACAAAACTATCTCAACACCTAAACTGAGAGATTGGAACTCACTAGTATTTGCATTTGTGCTGAAAATATAGCCATACTTTCTTTGTAGGGAACATTTGCTGTGTTTGAGGAACACAGTAAATTGGCTGGATCCATAGGAAGGAACAAGCTGGAAATGGTTTCCATCTGATCTTGATTTTTCACTCAATAGCCATTGATTGAGGCTGTCCAGCCAAGACAATGAGCCAATGAGCCAACTATAGTTTTATTCTTCAACCAAATTAGATAGATAGAGTTGCAGTTAAGGTTTGTTATGCGTTTCAGAAATGACCAAGCATCCATATGGAGCAACTATTTGGCAGCATGGCAGCCAGTGAGACCAGAAAAAAAGGAGACAAATTATCAATTTCTTGCTCTCAAATTACCCTACAGAAATTAGATCCATTTTCAGTAGCTTTGCCTTCAAATTTTTTCATTCCATGAATCACTATCATCTTCTGCCAAACTAAATAAGCCCATGAACAACTGGAGACTTTAATGGAAAGAAATAGAAAACTCAAAATATGTAGGAAAATTTAAGCTTCTTCATGGAAGACTTTCATGGAAGACTGGCAAGTCAAGAGTACAGTGACTGTGTCTTTTACACCTTTTGCTTTGGGTAGCTTATATCAGTAAGCAAAAAAAATACAGTAACTAGCCAACCAGCTGACATTAAACTGACTCGGGAAAATTCCTTTTTCACCTTTGTTCTTTCTCTTTGAAGCCTCCAATATATGAAGCTTCTAAGGTTTAGGAAGCTATCTTTCATATAATATAGTCACACTGATGGAGAAGAAATGAGACCCAATGAAGTTGGTTCATAGAAATTGGAAGAAATGTTTTCAGAATGATTAAGCACTTGGAGTTTCCATGACTATTCTTATTCACGAGCCATAAAATGTGACCTAGTAGTTCATAGTGGGGACTTAGACTAGAGTCAGCAGGACTATTTTAGGTGAGTTTTTCAAGGATCCACTTAATGCGCCTGCTTGTTCAAGAGTTTCTTGGGACTGGATGTGGATGACCAGAATGCTTTCCCCAGCAGTCTGCTTTAGGGCCTGGTGCACACCAGGTTTTTTCCCATTCTTGGTTCTCTGGATCTGATTGCTGTGTGTGGTTCTTCATAGCTCTTCAGTTCTTCAGTTCTGGTTGGCAAATAGAACTTTATTGTGGTGTTTGCTGAGGAAAGGTCCTCCAGCTGTGTTATCTGTCTGTCTGATTATATGTCAGGAGTTTACTTCCCCGGTCTATAATAGCTTCTTGTAAATGAATTAAGAAGAACAAGAGAGAAGAATTCAGTATGTTAGGGTTTTCAGACTTGATAGGACATATGTATGAGGGTCTGGAAGGTTTTGAAAAATCTCTGTTGCCTTAGTCTTGAGCTGACTCAAGTGGTGAGGAAACTCAAAGTCGATAGCTCAAGTAGTCCTGAAGACTGAATTCTTCTATATCTTCATTCTCCACATATAATGACAGTAACAACTGACAGAAAGTCAAGGGAATTATTCTGGGGATGGACAGAATAATCTGGGGAGTGAGGTTTTCAGTATCAAACCAGGGTTTTATTAAGTGTCTCATGCCAGTGAGGAAAAAGAAATCTATGGACATTTAGTCTCTGTTTTCCCCAATGAACTATAAAATAGGATGAAAATCCACATCAACAGTAGCCAATACTTCATTGTGTGCCTCAGTTGTATATTTTCTACATCAGATCTGTATCTCTAGAGATGGTTGATGTAAATCCTCTGAGACAGAAAAGCCACTGTGTTACTGGTCCATATGGTGATAAAATTCATACGTTTGATTACATTAAAGTTACTCTTAAGCCAAAAGTTGCTTTGTAAATCATTGTCTTAAGTCAGACAATCATGTAAAGAGAACATACTTTTGATGAGCAATTTGAGAGACAAAAATACTTTACAGACTAGAAATAAATCCCTTCTGCTGAACACTATGCTTTGAGGCTAAACAGAACTCACTAATAGCTGACTGGAGGAAACAGATCTTTTGCCTACGCGTGCTGCTTCAGTTACTACCTGACTACCTCCTAGAGAATAAACTCTCTCAGCAGCCTCATTGTGGTAATGTGATAGGTTTTGTCTCATTCTTGCTTCTTCCAGCAAGAGAAAATAAAACTGATACCCAATGAGTATTCCAACCAAGCACTAATTAGCCTTTGGCCATTCTAAAGACAAAGAGATAGGTGAGAAGTTCTCAGTGTGTGCCGTTATTTTTAATTAAGAAGTTTGAGAATACATGGCTGAGCTAACTTTCCTAGATTATAATTATTACAGAAAGATTTGCAGAGATTGATTACCAAACTAAATTGTCAGCCCTGAGTAAGGACAAAAGGCAAAGTATCTCCTTCAATGTGTTAATTGGGATATGTCTGGATAGACCTTTTAGTTTTGGAAACCCTTCTGTGGCTGAGTCTCAGAAAAGCTCTGAGGCATAATATTTTACTCATAATAGTTTTACAATGAGGAGGGTGAGGCTCATGATCAGAGCGACTTTCCCAGAACCCCCAGAGCTGTTTGGTAGGGGATATGGTTCAAACTCAAAGTGTAACTGCAGACTTTCTGGACGATAAATCTGATGATGCTCAGATAGGAAAAGCATAACAACAGAGGAGGAAAAAAAAAAGGTCATTTACTTTGACCTAGGCCTTTTACTAGTGAAGGAGAGTTTATTTATTATGGTCCTAAGAAAGGAACAGGCATAGGCACAGAGGTGCAAGTAGCCAGTGTCCTTTATACTGGCTTTAGGTGATCTCAATCTAACTTCTAAAGCCTACAGATTTATAGTGGACTATTTCTTTATGTTCTTGCTTCTTTTACCAAAACTGAGTGGGTTCTATAGCTATAAGACAAAAAGGAAAGGCTGCAAAAGCTTTTTAAAATAGCTTCTAGAAAGAGATGTATGTTTCCATAAAGTTTCCTAGCTCAATTGAATCTCCTCATTGCTTGATCCAGGCGACGGGCCATCAACCCCTGAACCAGTGACCGAGGCCTGAGCCAGCCCACATGCCCTTCACTTAGGAAGGCTTCCTAGGTGGTATGTTATTTTTAATTTTATGCATGATTTTGCTCCACTTCATTAGTTATTCCTCCTCTAGACACTTTTCTAGTCCAGTAGTTCTGACTTGGGGGTGATTTAGAGCTTCCAAATATATCAGGCAATATCTGGGTTTATTACAGTGGGACCCCTGGCGTTGATTGGTAGGAGCCAAATGTACTGCTCTGAACCTATTTTAATATACTGGACAGGACCCTCCTTTCAGTAGAAGTTACCAGACCCCAAACATCAATATTCCTATAGCTGAATCTCCTATTGCTAGTAACATTGCCAGGAAAGGAAGGACTGTGTAAGAATGAATATGATTTCAAAACATGTTACCTGGTTTCATAAATGGGCATGGAGGAGGGATAAAAGAAACCCTCGGAGTCCACACATTGGTTTAATCCAGAGTTCTAACTCTTGTGCTCCTTTCCCTAGTTTCATTGGATAATCAGGACTTGGCTCCGTGTGGCTGGCTCCAAACAGTCTTTCTAAATTGCTTGTTTCTGATGAAAGAACCATTTCACCAGGGTAAATGGCACAGAGGTAGTGCTATCTTCCCAGAAACACTGGATTGCTTGACAGTTCTTACGCAGTGTAACCAAACTTTAGCTTAACCATGCTCCTCCTCAGATAGCCTTTCCTAGAACCCCATAAAAGGTTCAAAGAAGGAAACCATTAGAGATTCATAGAGTATCTGCGTAAGTATCTGAAAAAATCAGGTATAAATTTTTTTTGGCATGAGACAGAGAAATCTGCAGGGGGGGGGGGAAATAGCTGATCTTCCAATTCAAGAGACTATCTCAAAGTTTCCAGGAACACACAGTCTTGTTAAGTTATTCCAAAGCAGTTCTACCAAAGCTGACATTAGAGAGAGTAGCCAGAGGACCAGAAGAACATAATATATAATAATAGTCTAAATTACACTGTAAGTAGATTTCAATGCTCGAAGCACATCTGAAGGCATTGTACCCCATATCTACAGGGAGGTAGATGACTTTAATTTCTAGTATTTCTGCCACAAGGGAGCAAATTGTCAACTCTCAGGTGTGCTTATTAGGATGCAGGGTCCCCTGGGACTGCTCCTTTGCATGAATTTGACTCCCCCCACCCTCCGTTCCTGCTCATTTGAAGTTACCAGGTAATTTCACACAGGCATGATTAATCATGCTAAGCAGAGGCAGGCTACACTGGGATTAGAGAACAGAATCCACACATCTCCTACTGCCACTAATTAGCTATGTGACCTTGAACACATTACTTCTCTCTGGGTTTCTGTTTTAGTGTTGGGAAGATTATTTTTCAAGTTTCCAAGCTTGTAGGAGCCCTCCTTCCCTTCTTCCTTTCAACAATCAGATAGCTTTAAAATGGAGATAGAGATGCATAAATTTGATCAATTATCAGGTTCTTAAGTACCTTCCTTGGCATTTCAGTGTAACTTTATTTTGCCTCTTGAAATGGAAATTTCTACTCCTGCAGAATGCCTGAGGAGGAAGAACATTTAAAGCAAAAGGTTTTAATTTAAAAGGCTGTGTGGTCTCTTCTGGGTTGCACAATTTCCCTTTGTGTCTCTGCTTCTGCTGATCAAATATTGCAAAGCCATTAATTACCTTAGGACAAATACAGAGGGCCACTTGCAAAGGGTCCAGTGAATTGCATCAAGCAGTATACCAGATGTAGAGCAAGCAAAGGGATTTTCTCAGTATGCAGGGTTCAGTGGAAAGCGAAAAGGGGCAGTTATGCCAAGAATGAAAAGCTAGAGCTTGCCAAATGCTTCTTTAAATTGCTCTAGCCAATGTGAGACTAAACAATGCATTAAATAGGCATACAACTTGCTACAGTTAGGGAATTGCATGTCACGTAACAGCTCTTTGCTGTGTTTTAAACATGATCTCACATATAGATAAAGACAAACACAACTCCGAGATGTCGTCTCCTTGGTCTGACAGCTAATGAGAGGTTTGAACTTTCCAGGCAACCAAAATAATTCTTTGGGGTAGAAGAGCTTACAAAGTTTCGTGGAAAGGTGCTGGACCAGGCTAACAGCTCAGGGCAAACAGGGTAATTTGCCACCATGGTTGTCAAGGACATCTGGCTAGAGGAAAGATCAAAGCCTCTGTGGCCTGTTAGTGAGGACAATAGGGAATCTCCCTGGGAGAGACCTTGTGCCTGGATCTCAGTGTGTCTGGATCTGTGCTGTGGGTTTTGAAATCAAAAGGAAGGCTTCTAAAACTTGCTGGATCAAAAAGCCAAGTCCACAGCTTCTTGTCTCCATGAAATATGCTCATTTGCTCACTTGTATTGTTTCGAAGTTCACAAGAGATGGGATTGGCTCTCACAGAGTACCTACGGGACACAGGCACGTGGTATCTGGACAAGGTGTTTGGAAGAACACTCAAGCTATATAACACTCAGTCTCTTTTTTGAATCTTAAATGTCTACCTGCAATTGATGATGTGAGATCTTCTCATCCCATGGTTGAGATATACATTGCACAGACAGAAATCTTGTGTTATAACCTACCAGCTATTTCTACTTTTATCAAGCTCCCACCATAGATCTGGTCCTTCATCACTTTTGACAACACTTTCCTGGTACCCCACAAGAGACATTTGTTCCAACTAAATAGCCTTTTGGTGATTCTTTGAGAAAAAGTAAGCCTTCCAAACTAAATGCTGCAAGAAGTTAAACATTTGAGGTTTTCTGGTAGAAGAAGAAGAATATGAGACTTGTGAGTGATGGGTGAAGCTCTCCAGAACAGAGGGCATCTTGGATCTTACAGGAAAGGGGCTGTGTACTGTCCAGGGGAGTCCTATGAAATGTCTTGTATATCTCTCATTAAAGGAAACTTTTCTTCTTTACTCCGAGGAAATTCTCTTTTGTATTTTCTTGATAGTCTCAGAGGTAAAATACAAGTTCATCCCTGACTCCCTAGTGGCCTCATTTCAAGAGAATGTTGAAAACCAACTGTTTCACACCAGGGGTCTTGCTCTGTATTTTCCAGGGGTTGACTGGAGTTTAGGGAACATTTCCACAGGCTACAAAACTATGGGCTTCTAAACAATACAAGTGACCAAATGAGTATGTTTCATGGAGACAAGAAGCTGTGGACTTGGCTTTTTGATCCATCAAGTTTCAAAATCTCGACACACCTTTCATTTCACTTCGTGTGTATGTGGTCATTCGTGTGGTGTATCTATTCTGTGTATGAGGACAAGTGTGCATGCCATCACATATGTGTGGAAGTTAGAAGCCATCCATGGGTGTAAGTCCCTGACTCCCACCTTGTGTGAGGCAGGGTTTGTCCTCACGTATATGTCAGACTTGCTGGATTGCAAGCCTCTAAGGGTTCTCCTGTCAATACCTCCCATGTCTCTTTATTGGAGCACTACAATCACAGACTTGCACGACCACATCTGGCTTTACATCTTCACATGTGCTCGACAAGTGTGGCCTGCTGAGCTTTACATTTCTTGTTCGTCTAATGCAGTAACCATCTCTGCCTGTCAAAGTGGTGATAAAGACAGAGCAGAAGAGAAAGTAACTGTGAGACAAGCAGAGAACTCTTCTCTATGTCACTTATACTGATACTATATACATGATTACTACTACTATTAATTGCCTCAACAATTGTTTCTTCCCCAAGCAGAAACAATTATTAGTTATTTAGTCAATAACTAAGTGGACTTTTCAGATCTCTAAACTTTTACTGTGGGTTCTGCAACAGAGGCTCAGATGAGAGTACATAAACAGACTAGCTAATTAGGTTGGGTGTGATGTGCCACGCCACTCTAAACTAACATGTTCTAATCCCTCAGCTCATCCAGCCCCTATAGCAACGCAATAAGGCAAGTCCCATTTTACAGATGAAAAAATTGAAGCACAGCATTGTTTAGGAGCTTGCTCAAGGTCTCCTGCTGAGCAAGTTTGCAGAACTAAGACTCGACCCTGTATTCTTGTCAAAAGAGGCCACAATCTTGGTCTTGGACCCTTCATTCTCCTGTTTATAGGTCTTTGATCCAGGAGAAGATAGTATTAATGAATATTAACATGTCATAAAATTAAAAGTTATTTTCTAATTTTACACAGAAACCTTCATTTTCTTAGTTCCCCACACAAGTTCCCTTGGGTATATTTTTAAAAAGTAGTTGCAAGCATTTGAGGGTCAAGAAAAAAACCCAGTGCTTAAAAAAAAGAACAATATCTGTGGCCTATTAGCTCTGTGTACTAATGAGGGCAGGGGTATAAGGTCAGCTCCAGATGTATCAATTTCAAAAAGAATTGTTTTTCCATAGGCAATGACCATGCCCCTAACTTGGACCAGAACTCACACAGATGCATGCCTGGAATTCCCATAGGGGTGCTATGCAAGGAAATGTATATGGATGGAGCTCAAAATCCACACTGGCCCAAAGCTAGTGGTGGGTGGGTATCTTTTTAATGGTGCTGTTCTTTCGCTAGACAGGCTGCATCTAATAGGATGCCCAAAGGCTTGGGTTGGATTCATAGAGTTCTCTTCTGAGATAATGAATAGATTTACTCATTACTCCCCAATGTCAAAGTGGTGTGAAAGTGTTTGAAGGATGAGTATCATCTGATAGTCCTTGATAACAAAGAGAAATGACAAGCTTAGGTTTATGACCTGAGACTTTGTGGTCATGTCTGAATTTCTGTTCTGTCCTTGGAGAACTGAAGCTCACACTGAAGCAAAGCAAAACAGCTGGCTCTTATTTCTTGAAGTGAGTGGATTGGCTACCTTTAGGGACCGACTGAAATGATGTCAAGAAGATAAAAGAAGTTAAATGTTCCTCAGGCACTAGTTAAATCCAGGGTTCTCCCTTCTCCAATAGCATGAAAGCTTGTTGCTTGCAACCTAGACGTCAAGTCTGTTAAAGTTAAAGGTCATTTGCTTTTTACAAAATCCCCTTGTTTTATAGACAAGGACATTTCAGTCCAGGAAGTTTAAATGCCTGCCAAAGTCCTATAAATAATGATTGACGGGTCTGGAGGTAGTTTTCTGAGCTCTGTATATCAAAGGAAGAAGTCCCAGTTTATAATAATAACCAAAGCCTCGGAAGGCTTGTGCAATCAATAACAACGAAAGTTAATTGCAAAGTTTCACTTAAACTCTTTTAAAAAAAAAACAGTATGCTTTAACACGTGAAGAATGTCGCTCGTTTATTCAGATCTGTTCCTAATAAGCATACGTTGGAGGGATGTTTTACAAAAGCCATAAATCTGGGGTAGCTGAAAGGGTATCCAACTTTCTTTTCTAATTGATTTACTTCTCCTTTCCCCTAGACTGCCCGAGGTAAGGCATATACAGTTTATTTAAGGGACTGTTTATAGACTCTTAAAACTGAAAAAGGACCCCAGAACCTCTCTTTCTTCTGGTTGTTCTTAATTGAAACCATTCAAGATGGTTGGTTGTCTGTCAACTTCTTAAAGACCTCAAAGGAGAAAAATTCCAGAAGTTCCCAAACAGCATGTTAAAAATGGTTTCTTGCCATAGCTGTCTAAAATTCTACCTGTGGCAAGCATAACTTCTTTCACTTTGTTTTACCCACTGGTGTGCTTCAGACAAAACAAAGTTATAATGGGATGTCTGTCCTCTGTGTGGGTTCCAACAAATCAGTTAATCTCTGCTAGTAAGCTTTCACCTCCACAAGGGCACTGCCCTCCTCACAGAACCAAAAGAGCAGACATCTGATTGACACGTTCTCTCTCTATGGGACATGGGGAAGAGTCCATAATTAGCTCTTCATTGGACCCTTCCATTTTGTAAAATGTCTGGGGAAGCCACATTAATTTTGGATCAACTGCTCTACTTATGCTGGAGGGATATTCACAACTAATCATCCCGGAGGTCATGTTTGCTGTGCTCCCACAGAACTTGGGCTAAAAGGGTATTGTGAGCTCATTTGCAAAATTGGGTCAATCTACACAGAGCAAGAATTAAAAAAAAAAACAGACAAACAAACAGAGCAAACAAACAAAAATCTTACTCAGAACAGTTCTAATAGGATTCAAAACCCCTCCTTGTTAATTGGTTTGTATTATYCATAAATAAATAAACAAATTTAGAGGCAAATTTCTTTATGATGTTTAAATATTTAACCAAGATCAGATCCTGCCTTCCATAATGGAGAGAAATGCATACTTCCAAAATGGAGTTGAACCAGCTTAAAATAAAAAGGTATGGGCTCAATAAAACTTTGTAAATAAGAGTAAAATCTAGTAAATGTCAACTGGGGGGACAGAAATGTGAAGGGCTCTCTCCTTTAAAAGGTGCTTCGAGGACTGTAAATGCTTAGCGATGGCTTCCCCACACACAGTAAATCTTAGGGGATGAAAGGGAAACTCAATAAAATTTGTTGACAACAGTTGATGCCTGTAAGAATAATTGGCTCAGGAAGGAAACAGACCATGAACATAGCTTGGGGAGAGCCAAAGGAGAGCTTCTAAGTTCTTGTTGGTATACATACATTGCGTTCTGTGAGGAAAGCCAAGCAGTTTCATCAAATAGCTAGGTAGGCCGAGGTGAGAAGTATGTTCTAAAGAATTTGGCTATCACAATCCTTGGTGGTTCTTACTGGGAGAGTCCCACAGAAGCAGTTCTATTAAGTTAGCTTGGATTCAATCTCGCCAGTTCAAATTGATAGATACCAGCAGCCTCTTAGTACTCAAACATTGAACTTGCCACTGATCTTCAAAGATAAATAGCTATGGCCTTTGAGGAGTTCTCTTAGAGGGCAGAGCCTGGCAAAGACATGGCATGAGCGATGGGGAAGATTCAGGAAAAGCTTAAAGAATTGAACTTCCTTTTCCAAGGTTCTTTTCCCTTAGAGCATATGATATACACACTCTCTTTCTAACCTCTGACTAGACTCTGAGTACTTCAAAGGCAAGGTAAGTCAGTCATCTCTTGGTTTCTCATTTATATCTTGTGCTACCACACAACAAATGCTCCCCCAGTGTTTTGAAAAACACTTAAACAATTTAAAAGGATCAGCTCTTCTCAGGAGAGAGGATGGTGGAGTTGACCAGAAAGCTATCGAGAATATCCCTTCATGCTTAAGGAACAAAGTAGGGATGGGATTTAGCTTAAGTTGTGGAATCATATATAGAGGAATGTGATTAAAAACACTCTTAATGGCAGAATTCGAAACAGCACGTGTGTCACACAGCCATTGTTCTGATATCCAGAACCCTGCTATAAATATCAAGTGACTATATGTGTTCTTCTCATTTTAAGTTATTAAAACACAACTTAAACACATTTACTGAAATTTGATTTTCATGGTGATCAAATGCAAAAACCTTTCCAGCCCATTAAAACTGGTTTCCGTTGTCAGCGTTCAATACTCAAGTATCGGTGCATTGAGCATATAACTACATATAAGTATTGCCCAGTTATCCAGAGCTGAGTCGTTACTTCTTGCCTTAGTTTTCGTTATCTGATGTAAACATCACAGGCATGGTCATGTTCCATGGATGGAAATCCTGGAGTACATCATGATGGGTGTTACAATTCAACCTGGCACTACCCAGAAGGCCCTTGCACAAGTGCCTTGCCAAGGGAAGACAAAGTCCTTGGGAATTGGAGGTAAGAAAGACATGTTTTCCAAAGAGAAAGCATGGCTCGATCACAGTGAATTATAGAATGCTCTCAGTTGTGTTCAATTGTGTTCACGTCTCATTTCACTTGGTGTAGAATGTTCTTAAAGGTGAAACAAGTTAAAACAAAAATCACCTACCTAATGAACTCATTCATTTACCCTGCACCAGAGAACTAGATGCAACTGTTCTATTGCCAGAAAAGTAAGTGAATTTATTCAAATAAAGGACTGGCAGGGAACACAAAGTAGAAAATTTCCCATTCAAACAGCTGAAAGCATGCTCGACTCTGATGGTATTCTGCCAAGTTGTCTTTTTTATTTTATTTTGCCAAAACCATGGTAAATACACATTACCAGTCTCCTTGGTAGTTCCCTTTGTAGTTTCAAACTTATATGAATAAACTTTTGCCTCCCTCGTACACACACACACACACACACACACACACACACACACACACTAACACACAAGCCACAGCCATTACCACCTGCCTCAAGAGAGACTAGCATTTGGCAAGAAGACAAGAAAGACTTCAAGAATGTAAATCATCTCAGGAGCTATGCAGAGCCTGAGCTGGGGGGGGGGGGCKGGGGGGGRGGGTTCGCTGAGGTGATTTGTCTGTACTTGAGTGACAGGAGCCCTGGCGAATGATTCATGCCCAGGTTCCAGGAACTCTTTTGCACTTCCAAAGAAATGTACAGAGTTCACATCTCTCAGTGTTTTCACTGTATTGTGATATACTGTGAGCTGGATACGTGCGAGGTAGATTTTCTTTTTCAAGTGATCACTCCCCTTGGTGGCCATTGATTTGTGGGTGTGTGTTATTTACAGACATTGATTCCTCTGTCTCCTTCCCACGGACTGCTGACTTCCGGATTGTCTGAAACCTACTTTTAAGATAGGTGGTGCTGAACTTTTCAAAGACTCCTTTCTAGGTGGATCTAATACCCAGGGAAGAACTACATCAAAGGAATGGAATGACAAAAGGAAGAGAAAAGAAAGTATCAAAGTCAATCTGCATAGAGGGCGCATTGGTCACAGCACCACCATGCATAGTTAGCAAGCTTGTGTACCTACGAACATCTCTTGGCAAAGATCACCTTTTGTCCGCTCATGCTGCCTTTGTGTTGCATGGACATTTAATTCATTTCAGATACACATGAACGTAGGGTGCAGGATCCTTGCCATTTTACTTTAAATTTCAGAACATCAAAGTAGTCCTGTATACCCTCTGGATGTTTATATATGTGCCCAAATGTCTAAGAACAAAATCTGCAGTACTCTAGGGTTGTTCTGTCTCATTTCTTCATTGGGAGGAACTGGAGAGTGGGGGTGGACCATAAATTCTGGAAGAGGGCCCCAGAGGAAGCAGTTAAAGGCAAACTCTTAAGGAAGAAAATTCGACCTTAAATCTCTCAAACCTGCCAAAGCCCCACTGAAGTGTTATATATACTTTAAGGAGATTGATCTTGCCAGGAGCCTGGGGATGGCTGTTAGCCACAGGCAGTCATTCAGTTATTCGCCCAATCCCCGCCGTTGTAAAAATCCAGGAAACCATATACTTCAGAATCATTGTAGCACTGAGAAGAGGGCTGGGAGACGGAGGGTGGGAGAGCTACTCACTGAAATAAAAGCCCCTTGGTCCACACACGAACTGAAGAGCATCCACCAGCTCAGCCCCGCAAAGGGTCTCTGGTCCAGCCGTGGTGGAGCTGCTGAAGGTGAGCAGGCAGAGGGCCAAGTAGAAGAGATGTGAAGACGACATGATGTGTATCTTTATCTGTCGGAGGGAAAAAAAAGGAGGGTCAGGCATCCTTCTGGGTCCTGAAAGGATGGGGCAGCGATATGTTGACTCTTGCTTGATACTCCTTGTCATCATTCATTAAAACTCTCCGACCTAGAAGACCAGTGTGACATGAGAGGCCCTGACCTGAGCCTGTCTTGACATCAGACAAACTGTGGTTAGTCCCTTTGCTACAGGGTCTTCTGAAGTTCTCCTGAGGCTTTTATGAGTTCCTATTAGGAGTAAATAGGGTAAAAGGGCTACAAACATTTATTGGGTAACAAAAGATGCAGTTATTTTAGTGTGTGTGTGTGTGTGTGTGTGTGTGTGTGTGTGTGTGTGTGTGTATGAGTGTGAGAGAGTGTGTGTTGGGATCTCCATGCCAATCTGAGACAAAACATCTGAATTATCAAACATTAATTTTCGCTCAGCTTTGCTTTTAAATAACCTAAAACCTGACCATCTCCAGATGGTACATATATGGATTCTATTTATTATTGATCAGAATAGTAAATTAACCAGGGCATCATTTTCTGGCCATAGATTAAGATTTTATTATACTGGCCAGAAAGGTATTATGAAAATCTATCATCACAGCCTTTCAGAGAGGGAGATGGAAGAAGGGAGGCAGAAAGAAGGTGGAGAAATCTTACCTGCGCATGTTAGCAGCTAACACAACCACAGGTGGAAACCCAAACAAGCAATCTCAAAACAGGACAAGCACGGAAGATGTAGGAGTGCAATTGTCTCACCAAACCTTCGGGACAGAGAGGTGTGAGTCCCTCTCCTTACACATCATGGGGGTCACAGTCTGTACCTCCATAACAAAAGGCAGGTTGATGGAGGTCATGATGTCTTTATTTAAATAAGGGTTTATGTGAGGTGAGAGCCTTCAGGGGGGAAAAAGCCTCCACAACGGGGACACTTTCCCAAGTGTTGTTGCCTCAGTTCAACGGGGTGTGGACAGTGGACAGAATTAGCATTTAATGATGGTAGACCGAGGTGGCAAACCCAGCATGTCTTGCCTCTCCTGATTCTTCTGGGCCCCTTTGTGAAGCGTTCATAAATCCTGGGTAGAAGATTTAGGATCCCTGGAGGGGAGGGGCCAGTGACCTGCCATCAGACAGGGTAGGCAGCAGATTTCTCTCTGGTCAGCTCCTCTACTGAAAATCATGGGAGGTCGGAAGGGAATATCTATGTTTTATGGCTGCCTTGGGGAAGAGGGTTTCTCATTTCTATTCCTGCCTTGAGGGAGAGTGATGAGCAGGAAAAGAGAGGCTGGCAGAAGGTCAGGGAGTTTAAAAATCATCTCCCAAGCCTTGACAGGACATAAATATAACCTTATATTCCAAGGTCCTCTCTTCTAGCTCACTATCAGAGAGGTACACACCGAGAGTCGTTTTTTAAATGCCGGGCACTGGGCTTAAAACCTGCAGCAGCAGCCCAGGAATTCTGACTTCATCTCTGGGAAGCACTCATGCACCACTCTTATCAACTTTATAGCAAAACCTACCACGGGACCCTTGGTTGGCACAAGCTAGCCAATGGTTAATAGCCAGATGGCACCCCTGCAAGTCAGGATTCCCAGGACTTGAGTCTCTCTTCATTCTAAGAAGCAGACAGAGACTATGGTAACATTCCATTTTCAGTATTGCTACTTGTGAAGCCAGCTTGTGCTTTCTTCCAGGAAGGCTCCTAAGGTGAGCGGCTTCACCCCTTTTAGAGACATACGATACCATGGAAAGAGTCACCAACAGGGTATGAGGTGAACCGCCCTATCAAAAGGGTCATGGAGATAGACTGGAAGCTATAATTTTTATAGGAGGCTCTTGCTTTTGAATGTCACAGCTGAGGCAAATTCATTCAATCCCAACTTGTGTGGAGAATGAGACTTGGACGTATAGCTTATGGCGATTTCCCCTGTCCTGTGTGAGTTTTCCACTTAATGGCTCTACCACTGGCAAATTTTTCTCAACTATTTTAAAACCACTTTCAATTGAATGGCTAGTTCTTCAGCCTAGCATTTGGAGGGGGCAAGGAAGCCCAAGGCCCCCATTCTTGATCTCACAAGGTAAACATTTAAGTAATTCCTATAGAGTGGCTGGAGATGAAAGGAACTTTCTACTCTCAAGTCATCAGGAACACAGGACGTGCAGTTGAGGAGGCACATCCTCAGTGAATCCCTTGGTGCCTTTGCTCGGTAGGATTTCAGCCTGGAAGTACTCCATACAACCAAAGACACCAGCTTTAAATGAGCTACTATCCATTCATCCGTCTTAGTTATAAAGAGAAGAAAGGGGAGCTTCCCCTTTAGTATTTCCCATGGAAACTTGAACAAATCCAACCCAACAGGGCTTCATGGTTCTTTGTGAAAGGGCAGGCCTGTAATCCTCCTAATTGGTCTTAGAGAACACTTTCCTACACTCTGGCAGCAGGCCAGCCCTAGAATGACTGTTACTCCAACAAACCCACTTCTGAAACACTGCCTCCTACCCCTGCTCAGTTTCAGACAGCAGTGGGTGAAGGCCAGGCACCTGCAATGGTTAGTTTGGACTAACTCCACAGGAACTGTTACTCAATCTCACAGCCTTTGTAAATTTAGACTGTCATGAGTTGTCTCAAACTACATTTTAATGGTTATTTTAAGGATCAGTGCATTTAAGTCCAGCAAGACATATGTACCTGTAGAATTGGAAAAAAAACCAGAAAATTGCTTGAACCCATTTTTCTTTTCCTTTCTGCCTGGAATTATACTGAAAACCACTGTCTGATAAGTATCAGTAGTTATAATCCTAGGACCTCTGGTGCATTTTCCTTTAGCTCAGAGACTAGTCCAGCATACCCACAGAGAGTCAGAGTTTACTACATCATGGTCCCCAAACAGAAAACAACAACAGACTTGCTTAGGAGTTTAAAAAAGTCCAAAACAAGTCTCCCCATATGTTCTCCATTTCCCCAGCCCTTTTATTTCATCAACCACAAGGAAAACCAGTAGAGAGAAGCCATAGATGTAATAGGAACATGACAAGGAAGGGCCTGAGCAAGAGAGGGCCAAAAACCACCAATCCTGAACTGAGAACACTTTCCTCAAAGATCAGTGACAAATCTGCATCTCCAAGGACCTCTCTGTTGTTAAACAAGTGAACTATCAATTGATTCCAGATGTCTGAACAAGAATGAAAATGGCTGGTCAAAATACCAGGGCAAGAGTTGTAAGTAGGTACTCACTGGAGGTGCGGTCATTTTGGTAGGTCCCAGGTCGTTTACACGGCAGGTCAGAGTGGGTACTATGAGGCCGAGGTGAACACAAAACTGAGGACTTAAGAACATGTGTTGTTTTGTGGGTGGGGTTTGTGAAAGCATCTAGTTACATTTGGACACCCAGGTAGGTATGCCCTGAGCCCGGGTAAACTGCCTTTTGTCCATTCAAACAAAGAGCAAATTGCACAGCTGGGTGTTGGAGTCCATCCTTTCCCCCCAAGGGAAGCCACTAATTTCCATTGTATGGCTATCTGTCTCGGCTATCCAGAATAATGATCCAAGTTCCAGCTCCTTCCCTTCCTCCCCCATCTTCCCCTGGCTCAGGCACTGGGAAATACCTTGCGCCTCAGAGTACAAAGCCAGCCTGTGCCCTGCGTACACCGCTCTAGGCAGCTGACCTCTATTCCTTGAGCTACGTTTCAAAGACCACCACGGAGCAGCAGCAGCAGCAGCAGCAGAAGCAGCAGCAGCAGCAGCAGCTCCCTTCAGCCATCTCCTGCTGCAAGTAGAGGAAAAAGTTGAAGCGTATTGCTAGCTCCGCTTCTGAAATGTTCTGCAGACCCAGCACGGGGGAAAAAAAAGTTCATTTGGAGCCGATTTCCCAAACGCGAAATGAAAGCCTGCGGAGGTAACATTCCACAATCCCTTTGGGAGACACAATCTGGGCTGCCAGACCACACAGGGTATATGAACGCTGACTTCACTCCTGTAAGGTGGCTGGAGCTTGCTGGCATCGCAAGGACAGCACAATTAGGTGCTTGACAAGGTTGTCTCCCTAAGTCCCAAGCCACTTACTTGCCTAAGAAAAGTCCTAGCGATGGAGCATTTGAAAGCAGCACGGAAACGCTGCTGCACTCTTTGACTGGAATCTTTTATGAATTAAGCCCTCCGGCAACTGCCTTCAAGGAGCCAGTGACAGCGGCTTAGAAGTGCTTGCAAATTGAAAAAAACACAAGTCTGGAAGGATATAATTTTGCTGAGAATGGAAACTTGAAGTAGGGCCAGTGATCGAAAGGAGAAGGCAGTGCACGGACCGACGGCGGCGGCAGCGGCAGGGGCAGCGGCGGCGGCGGCGGCGGCGGCGGCGGCAGGCAGGGGCAGCAGCAAGCAGCAGCCAGATTCACCTAAAGAGGCTTTACTGCACACTGAGTCTTAAGAGCGGAGCTTCAGACCAAAATTAAAGCCCAAACTCAGTCACGAAAGTCCCCTTCCAAAGAGAAAAGTTGGACAAGCAGCCGCCAGCATGCTCCTGCTTTCGGAGCACGGCGTGGATCTGTTTAACATTTCTGAATATGCAAAGACAGCAAGTTGTCTAAGAGCTTTTACAGAACAGCAAATTAAACTTCATTCTAACTTTGACTTTCTGGGCAGAAGTGCAAAGAATTCCCAATTCTTGGCTCCAAAAAGCATTTTTTAAAAAAGCTTTCCTATCATCTAAAATGTAACTTTTAATCTGTGACATGCCTCGTAAATAAAGTCCTGACAAATCACACACATACATAGATACAGACACACAACCACGATCTGAAAAAGCAAACGCCTGCACCTGTGAGAGAGAAACACACCCCGAGGTTGTAGTCAGGCTTTCTAGCCCCGAGCCATAGGCAAGATTTAAAGGAATCGTTTAAAACAGCAGCGTGGAAGCCCTGTAGAAGTGGAGGGTTTAGCAGAAAGTACCTTGCAATAGTTTCTACCCGTACAGATATCTCTGCAAATGCATTCATCTCCCGGAGCTGCTTTTACAGCTCGCATAGAACTGCACATTCAGCAATTTGTAAATAACTCCCAGTTCTGAAACAATGCAAATTCTAAAGCGAATAATGACTCTAGGCAGAAGAAAACAGTACACAGTTTAAATACAATTCTCCAATGAGTTAAAAAAAAAAAAAGAAGTAAGAGATATTTACCTTCAAGAAGTCACAGAGGCAGATCTTAAATAATTGAGTTGGAAGACTGCTGATTTTCCCCATCGCTTCTGAAGTACAAAGTCTGGAAATGAATTGGCGGGCAGGGATAATGAGGCGAAAAGAAATCCAGAGAGATAGGAGATGTTAGAGCAAAGTCACATTTCAATTTTGAGGACTTTATTCCATTGCGCAGGCTCTCTCTGCTCTGAATTTAGCAGTGACAGTGAGATTTAGCAAGCAGAAGAGGGATTTAGAGAAAATCCTCACATTTATCTACAAAACACAGACACTGTAGACAGGAAACAGCTGGGGGAGCAGTCGCCTCTCTCTCTCTCCCTCTTCTGGCAAAGTTATCGAGTAAGGACTTTTTTGGGCACTGTGACAAATAACATCATGCCTTTGCTTTTAAAAACTGGAGCACAGAAGCGTTTCCCCCCATCACCACCCCCCTTAAAAGAATGTGTGTTTCTGACAGGGTTAGCAGACATTAAATACTGAGGCTGCCATAGGAGAAACAGGATCTGTTCTCTGCTTAACTTTCCAGGGGACTTGAAGGAACACTTGTCTGCGAATACACCTTACCAGGATTAGAGGGTCTAAGTGGGACACGGCAACAATTTTATATTTTAGGGCAAATGAAAAATTTGAAAAAGAAAAAAAAAAAACAATTTTAAGAAAAAGGAAGAAAAAGACCATTTCCAGAAAGCACAATGATGTTAACCCTGAAATGACCAGGGTAAACTAGATTGAAAGCCAGCTCTCCTTTCAGGGGCGTTGGGAAGGAAGGAGATGGGGCAACCCTTGTCCTAGTTGCCAAGTGAGGGGAATGATCTCATTTCCTAAAACCTATGGATGGCCAGGCAGCAGTGGGTTGGCTCCTGTTAGGACACTGTATCATGCTTTATGTAGAGAATCAGGCTATGCTGAGCTCTGGGATGGATTGAAAAATAAAATGATCCTATTTTTTCAACAAAGCTGGATGCTGTCACCTCCTCAACCCCAAGGAAGCAGTATGGGAGGCACACACTCTTTCCCACTGGCTGTATTTTTCTGCATAAATGCATGTGTGTGTGTGTGTGTGTGTGTGTGTGTGTGTGTGTGTGTGTGTGTAGAAGTGGGGCACAGTTGTATGTGTGTGTGCATGCATATGTGTATGTGTGTGTGCTTGTATGTATGTGCATGCATGTGTGTGTCTACGTGTGTGTGTGTATTCCTAATAATACCAGCTGGCTAGCAATACCCTCTCCAGGGCTATGATGTCATTCAAATCCCTCAACTGGGTAAGTGGCTGGCAGCATGGTTCAAGCCGGCTGCTTCGCTATTTATAATGTCTAAACTTGCCTTTGCCATAGAGAATCGATTTCTGATCTTTTGTTGATACAGTTTGTACCTATTTCTCAGTGGTTTTTAGAGGTGATAGATAAGAAAGTGAATTATGAAAGAAGGTTACAAAAGCCCAGATTAGACTCTGTGCTTTGCTTTCCATGGATGTCTCTCCAGGTGTGCTTTCCTGGGAGTTGGGGGTGGGGGGAGGGATGGGAAGGAGGCAGACTTGCCTCCTTCGCTGAAGCCCTTGGACTCGGAGTCTCAGGGGATTTGAAGGTACTGACACACCAGTGGAGACAGAGGCCAGCTGGAAACTCTACACTGCCTCGTTTTGCTGCCCCGTGGCTAGAAATCTGCTTGGGGAGGTGGTGGTTGTCCTCAAATGAAACCAGTTTGGTTTTGCAAGGGGTTTGGGCTTAGTCCAACCCTCTGTGTGGTCAATACTTCACAGCAATGTTTACCTTTCAGAAAGGAACGTTAGAAACCCAGGGTGAAGCAGTTCCAGTGGTGGGTGATGTTAGGTATCATTTGATGAAGGGATCACGTGACAGAGCACCTACTATGTGCTCAATTACACATACCTCTAGAGAAGCAACAAGGAGTGTGTAAGAAGCAGGGAGAGAGACACTTCCCTGCCATATGTTGAGTATGCAAAGCGTGAAGACTTATGAGCAGTGGGAGGGGGTGGCAGTTTCTCAGGGAGGCAGGAAGGAAGTGAAAGCCTTTTGGAAATGGAGAATGGGGGAGGGGAAGGTGCTATGTGAGGGGCACCAGGCTGGGAAGTTCCTGTGGGTAGGATCGACTCTGAGGACACACACAGAAGTGCGGCATCGCCAGGTGGTCCTGCAGGGTCTGCAGTGTGGGAAATCCCTTGCATGTACAGTAACCCAAGGCTTCTGCTAACAGGCCGTCCTTGAGCACTTGATTTATGACAGCTTCTGGAGATTGTGTGTGTGTGTGTGAGAGAGAGAGAGAGAGAGAGAGAGAGAGAGAGAGAGAGAGAGAGAGAAAACAAATAGTCCATCTTCCTTTTTAGGACCTTGATGAGTACATTATATGGAATCAAAGACCTCCTGCTTTCAATTCTTTTCCAGTTGAGAGAGTTGACAGGTCCTTGATTTGTAAGTCGGGAGAATTGGGTCCAGGCTAGGCATCCTCATCTACTTCTGGGCACCTTTTGTGCAAGCCAGTGCTTTAAATCACCTCTCTCCAATGCAGTTGTAGCAAACTTGGTCTTGATACAGTCTAGAAGCTTACCGCATTTCTCCAGGTTTGTGACTCTGGGTGCTGTGCTGTGTGTCTTGTGCGTGCTGTACTGCTCTGCGCTGGGCAGCACAGTCCTGTTCTGTGCCATGCCATGCCGTGCCATGCTGTACTGTGCTGGCACGTCCTGCTATACAGAGCTGTGACATGCCGTGCCGTGCCCTGATGCTATGTGATACACAGCACAGATCACCTAACCATTCGCCTCAAGGGCTGTTTTGAGGAACGAACACACACCATTCCGTGAGATACTGCCCTCCATCAGGGCCAACACGGGGAATCACTTGGGCTTATCACCCCAGTCACCTTTAAAGGATAATCGACTTTTACCTTTTTTTTTTTTTTTTGATTATGTCACAATCAAAGCAAACTGAATTTCGGTGCACCGTAATTGCCATCAGCTGTGCTGTGGCCACATTCTGAGGTGAACAGTCTGTTTCCTATTGGGGGTGGGGAGCGATTTCCTGAAGTGATTGCCATGTATTTCAAGCTGGAGAGTGGTCTTTATTAGTAGGGAGGGGGAGCTAGTCACAAAGCAGGGGTCAATAATTCCTAGGGAAGTGTCCATTTTCTTTATAGATTCCAGGAGTAAATGTGAAGATGAAAGGGACCTTTAATGATGGTCCCAGTACCTGTTTAGGAGAGAAAGCAAGGGGTGCATCTGTTGATGAATCTCAGGTGACAGCAAGGTTAATGTCCGGGGAGAGTTCAGGCCAGGAAAATCCCACTTGCGAGGAATATCCGTGGTCATTCTGAAATTAGTGAATGCTTCTATAATTGCCTGTCTGGGAAAAACAGATATGGGAACTTGTGTGCCACAAAAATAGCTGGCTGCAAAGATGTGCTCATCGTGAGAGCATCCACTCTGGAGACTTGGATTCACAGTTTCACCTTTGCATGTGTAATGCCTGTTGGTTATAAATAACTCTCCCTCGAGCCTTCTACTTGAGCGGTGGATTTGCATAAAGCCGCAGCTTCAGAAGACTTCTGACACCTTTCTGAAAGAAAGAGAGAAAGAAAAAGAAAGAAAATGAACTTGTTCGTTTTCAGAAAACGAAGGTTGGCTGAGAGTCACAGAAAACAAGCCATTCCCTGGTCCCCTGGCCTTTCTACTGGGCCCCTGTCCCCAGCTCCTCTGTGTTCCTTAGAGAGGGGTCACCTTCAAAGGTCATGCAGCAATGTTGGGCATATTAATAATCTGTGTCTTTAACATTGTTGCTGACAGTAATGTCAGTGATGTGTGTGGTGTGTGTGTGTGTGTGTGTGTGTGTGTGTGTGTGCACTGTTACAGAGGAGGGAAATAGAAGAAAGAGAGGGAGCGAGAAGAAAAAGTAAATAATAGAACACATTTTGCAACTTCATAGGAAGAACAACAATATCAACCAACCAGACCCCCTAGAGCTCCCAGGGACTAAGTCATCAACCAAGGAGTACACATGGCTCTGGCTGCATATGTAGCAGAGGATGGCCTTGTCAGACATCAGTGGGAGGAGAGGAGAGGCCCTTGGTCTGATGAAGGCTCGATAGATGCCCCAGCATGGGGAAATGATGGGCAAAGGGAAGGAAACTGGGAAAGGGGATAACATTTGAAATGTAAATAAAAAATATATCCTATAAAAAAAAAGAAAGAAAGTAAACCGAAGAACTATTTAGGGCCAAGAGAGAGCAGGGTGGAAGCAGGGGGGAGAAGAGAAGTTCTGGGTGGAGATTTGAGGAAGGGGCTCTGGCATCCCCAAAGGCCACCAGGTAGAGAACTTGGTGACACTGGTGTCTCTCTTGGGTGTGTCTTTGTGGAAAAGGGTTTCTGGACTGTGATCCAATGTCTCCAGTACATGTGGAGAACAT
>BDUI01000009.1:415656-436136 GCA_002335545.1 Apodemus speciosus
GAGAGAGAGAGAGAGAGAGAGAGAGAGAGAGAGAGAGAGAGAGAGAGAATTTGAGAGTTCACGGTACTTGTCCAGATTAAGCAGAAAGTGGGCAAGGACGCTCCAATTCCAAACCTCGGGGCTAGAACCCACCCAGGCTCTTTCCTTGAGAATTAAAAAAAGTGTGCCCTCTTGTGGACATTTGGGAAACTGCCACTTCAGTCTTTATTAGGCATGTGTCTGAAAGAGTGTGTGTGTGTGTGTGTGTGTGTGTGTGTGTGTGTGTGTGTCTGTGTGTCTGTGTGTGCATTTGTGTGTTGGGAGAGGGTTGAACAGTCCTAGACTCAAACATAAGCTGTGCATATCTTTAATTAAATCTTTTTAAATAAAGAATATATATACATATATATATGTATGTATCTATATGTATCTGTGTGTGTGTGTGTGTGTGTGTGTGTGTGTGTGTGTATCATCTCACTATCATTTAAAAGGGGAGAAGTGTTCAGGGGGAAAGAAATATCATAAACTTCAGGGATGACTTTTTCATGCCCAGTCTCCTGGTATGAGCTTAAAACAGAGTTAAAAGAACTAGGGTACAAAAAAAATATTAAAAGTAAAATATTTTTTAAAGTCATAAAGCCTCTGAGTAAAATGAACAAGCTTCCTATTTTATTAAAAAAAATGACACAGGGTGTAAGGATCACTGGATGGAAAATGACGTATTACATGAAACCTAAATTTAGATGCTCCCAGGTGGAGCTTGACTCCGTCTTCTTGTGTACTCCTCATAGCTTCTGACACCTTGGTTTTCAAAATGTGGGTTAGAACACCTACAGTCAAAGACTCACTAAATACAGAAGTGATTCCATTTTTAACACTCTTTCTATCCTGAATCTACAAAGAAGAAAGTTTCAATCTGACCCTAGTTGGTTCGAACACCTCCCCCCATCTTGCTTCTCCCTTTAATAACAACAGGACAGAAGACCTTAAGCCCAAAGTCTTTAGCGGTGGCAGTTTCTAGCCAGAATTCAATAATATGGTCTTATATTATTAATATTAATGTTCAATGTTACTAAAATTTACAAGGCTTGTTTTAGGCATCTGATTTTTAGGAATTCCTATTTAAGAGAAGGGATGCTGGATTTAGAATAAACATATTATTATTTTCTAGGAATGAATTTATTTTATTTTTATAGTCAGTATACAAAGTAGTGGGTTTCACTATGCTTTTTCCATACTAGACAACATTATAATTTGTTTTTATTCGGCTTCCTTTGACCTTGCCTCCCACACCTGCTCCTATCTTGGCCCTAAATAGGTTTTTCTTCCACTTTCATTTCACAAGCCTTCCACTGGTCTCTTCCCTCTTCTTTCAGATCTTTCCTTCCTCTTGCTTTCTAGTCTCATCACACACACACACACAAATACACACACACACACACACACACACACACACACACACACACACACACAYACACACACGCACGCACGCACTTAAATCCAGAGTCTGCCTATGAGAAAAAAGCATGAATTTTATGCCTTTCTGAGTTTGACCTTAAATAATTTAAAAATGAATATTAAATATATATATCCAAGACTCAAAAATATCAATTATTTCTAAAACCAAGTAAACACCACTCTGGATGTTCAATAGTTAGGACAGTACATGGATCATGTATGGAAGTCGAGCAGTTGAGTGTCATGTCGTATGACATGTTATTGTGTTGGGAAAGCAAATGCGGTTACAAGGCAAAATGCTGATAACCAAAAAATGGCACCTTACAAATGGGTTAATCACATTCTAGATAGTTTAGATCTCTGTTAGTCTCACTATTGTTTGGAGCCAGTTTTTGGGAGGATCTGGAGATGTTGTAACAAACTAGAGTTGAGTTGGGGCTTGAAGCACGAGCTCATTTCCAAGCTGGAGCGCAGCTAGTGCTGTTCCAGGCATGAGCCAGGTGAGCTCTAAGTGTCGGGTAGCATAGGAGATGAGGCTGTCACCATGGTCACTGTGTACTGGTTGTAGAGCCCTTTTATCCTCTCCCTCATTGGAAGTTTCCTTGAACGACTGGAGGAAAGTCTCAATCCTTCCTGTTTCTCTTGTACATTGAGCCCTGGGAACAACACAGAGCTTAAAACAAAAACAAAAACAAAAACAAAAAAAGGACAAACAAACCCCGCAAAATCCTATGCGGGAATGGACTGTGTTATCTGGGGATTTTAGAAGGACATAATTGATAGAAGGAGTGCACCAGGTTGGCTTACACAATAGGGCATAGATAGTCCCAACAATGGCCGCCTGCGACTTGATAGACAGAATTCTGTAGCTCTACAGCCCACCCAGCTGGGTGCACCCTAAGTCTGGTACTGAAAGCTGCAGAATTTCTGTAGAGCTTCTGGCCTTCAGTCCACATTGGAATGCTGGAAAAGTTCTATTCTGGTGTTAGGAAGGATGGCAGCAACAGAGACATTTACAAAATAGATGTCCTCACAACCAGGAAGCAAAGGCAAGCAGGCAAGGGACATTATCTTTCTGCAGGAATTAGGTTGGCTTTGGAAGATGTCCCCCATTGAGGTGAAGGGTCTTCTTCCCCCAGATAGTCCTTCCTGGAAATACCCTCAGAGACCCTCCCAGAGGCATAGCCAATCTTGTTGATAATTAAGATTTACCCTAACACAGTTTCCATTATTACCCGGGTTGATTTCAGCAGCCCAGAGGATCTGACGCCATAGAGTTCACAGTGATTCCATTTTGAAAAATCCCAATTGCAACGCTTATATTTTGGGAAATAGATTTTTATGGAAACATGAGAGCATAATGCTTGATAATAATTTAAGAATTGAGGTGAAAGGTCTATGAAGTCCCGAAATGTCCAGGAAACAGGATTATTAGTTCATCCCACCTCTTCATGAGGTTGAGGATATTTTGTGGTGCTTTTTTTTGTTTGTTTGTTTGTTTTTCGAGACAGGTTTCTCTGTGTAGTCCTGGCTGTCCTGGAACTCACTCTGTAGACCAGGCTGGCCTCGAACTCAGAAATCCGCCTGCCTCTGCCTCCCAAGTGCTGGGATTACAGGCGTGCGCCACCACGCCCGGCTTTGTGGTACTTTTGGAGACAGGAAACATAGCCTCCAGCCTCATTCAAAAAAACAAAAATGAAAACAAAAAAAACATCAAGGATGCTCTTGGGAATCTTTTAAACTACTTCCTGTAGGGGTCCCTTGCATGGACAAATGTTTGAGTACTCAATTAAAGAGGAGACTTGGTATCCACTGGGGCCTTTGGTAATAAGCCACTTTGTAAGCATATACTCTTGAAGCATGAACTCACTTCCAGGCTGGAGCACAGTGGAAGCTGTCCTGGACTTTGGGAACAGTTTGAGCAGAGGCACACGAGAATGAGAGGTTTCAAGTGTTGGGGTGATTTGGCTGCCACCCTGGACTGTAGAGTCCCTTTATATCTTTTCTTGAACCTTGAACCTTGAATCAACTCCTTAAGACACATATGTAGTTATAATATACATTTTCCACCCTATAATGTCTATTAATGAATATTAATTATTTAATATTTATCTAATAAAAATTTAAGCACAGTTGCATTAGTTAAGATTCCTTAGAGAAGTATACTATATGATGCATGTAGTATTTCTCTTTTAAGGAACTGACTTACACAGATGTAGTGGGTTGGATATCTGAAATCAACAGGTAGACCGGTAGGCTGGAAAGCCAAGGATGAATTGTTGACCAAGTAAAAGCAGTTTGATATCACAGTTCCTTCTTTTTCTTCCAAGGAGGCCTGCTAACTCTCTAGTGAGGCCTTCGATCAACTGGATAAGGCACAGCCACATTGTGAATAGAAATCAGCTTTACTAAGAATTTGATTTGAATATTAATACTTAAAAAAAAAACAATCACAAGAAAGCTAGGGAAATAGGTCAGCAGGTGAAGGCACTTGCTGTCTTTCCTGACAATCTGAGCTGTAGCTCCAGGAACCATAAGGTAGAGAATCAACTCCCTCAAGTGTGTCAGCACATGCACGTAAATGCTCATGTAGGCAAGCACCCACATGAGTGTGTGACACACTCATGCAAAAGTGCACGCATACTCTAAATAAAAATTAATAAACTTTAAATAGTAACCTTTAGAGGACATTTGACTAAGTATCTAGGTTAGCTGACACAGAATTAACCACGTTACCAATGGCTTGTCAAAGATACCCTTACTTACCCTCACTAAAACCGAATTGTGATAATACAAATCTTTCCCAAGTTACAAAGAAGAAATCTCAAGCAAAGGGTCCACGTTTCCTGATTTTACATTTCCATCTGTGAGTATTTTTTTTTTCCTCAAACGGTTGGTTCCCTCACATATTGCTGCTTGATTTTTGCTCAAAGGAAGCCCCTTTCCAGCGCTTGCCTTTACTCTCCATTAACATTTTACAAAGGTGCTGCTGCTTCCTGGTGACAGTGTTTTGGTTTTTATTTTTCAGAAAGAAATAAATATACATAAAGCGCATGCACACCTTCACACCACACGCACACCCTCACACAAGCACCTACTTGAGCATCTGTGCTATGTTTTTCTAGACGAGATGAAGTGTGTTCATTACCTCACAGTGCAATCTGTTGTTTGGATCAGTGGAGAGAAATTTCAGGCCTAATCAAGCCCAGGTTGTGTTCCGGAAAAGGCCCAATGAAGAAGACATTTGTACATTGTTTGCCTTTAGAGGAGACCTCAGTGCTTGGTCTTGTTGTGTCATGACAATACAATTTGAGTTGCAGAGTGATTAGGAATTTTTTTTAACATTCATAATGCTGTTCTGCATTCTCCAATTTCTTTCCATTGGTCAGGTGTTACAGCATTTATTAAGAACATCGTTTTCTGGTGCTAGGCCCTAGGTTCACTGTCCATTATTAAGGTCAGCTGAATCTCTAGTGTGTATGTCCATTTGTGTAGGTGCATACTTATTTTCTCAGTGTTTCTTTTTATTCTTCAAGGACCCCGACCTCTCCAAGGGTGAGGTCTCAGTTTGTTTCTGTCACAACTCTATGCAATTACTCATCGGACTTCACCATATGCTTCCATTCTCTGACAATGTCCTTAAGACCCACCCCCTTCCTTTCTACTTTCCTCCCTCATCCTTCATGGGATTGATGTATGCCTCATTACCGTGTGGAATTCCTTTTTTCTTTATACCAGTCTTCCCCCAAGCAATCCAGCCAATGCCCATTGCTGGAACCATTTTCCTAACATGCTCTGTTCCTGGACGTGAGATGGGTCCTCAAAGTCCTTTGTTCCATTTAAGTTCTCTTCTTAACTTTAAAAGTATCCTCTTCCTCAGTAGACTCATCTGTTGTTAGTCCCAGTATAGTGTCTGCACAGCTAAGTTGCCACCATTTATCCACATATCCTTAGATCTGAGTATACATCTAATTGTTTAATGGCTGGCCAATAGAATTGGTCAACATATGATGATATTACCACTACCACTATTGAGTGTATATTATATCCAATTCTTGCATCTTACTTTAATGATCTCATTTGATGATCTCGTGTCCTTTAATGGACATATTCTATTTTCATGTTGAGTTAAAAAGGGCCTAGTGCTGTTCTAGGAATATATGACACTTTCCAAGTAGCTGTGAGACACACGAGGAGAGCAAGGGGGGAACTTAAGTACTTTTGCTAATGTATGGATAGTACATTACAGACCCCAGATTTAAGTTCAGGTTGGTCTGATATACAGAGTGATCTAGTTGATGCAAGTTCAGACAGACTTAATTGCAAACTGGTCTGCAATGAAACAAAGCATGAAGCCAGAGGAACACAGTTAGACATTTACTTTGCAGAAGGAAGAAGCTCAGTCGAAGCTGGACGTGAACTAGGAAAGCACTTAAACTTTTCTGGTAGGAATAAAAGATGGGCTTTCTGCCTTGTAGTCTTCTTGGAGCTTTAGGAGTGAAGAGCTACAGTCAAGCAACTTCAATGCTAAGTAGCATCCTGCTGAGACCCCCAATGCGACTTAGATGAGCCTCTTAGAGAGCTAGGTTTGAGAGCAAACACCAATTTTGATGCCTGGATTTTATAAGGCTGAAGAAGCCAGGTACTCTTTGGGCTCCCTCTGCACCCCACTTCTTCCTTTTCTTTTTCTCCCTGTCTAATAAGTACTCACTGAACTGGCCCCCTTGACTCAATCCGGGCTTTACATCCCTGATTCTTCACAAGGAAAACAGTGACTTCACATTTGGACCTTGCTGGGGTCAGAGCCCTGCCAACCCAACTGGCAGGCTCTCTCCCAACTTGGGCTTCCATCAAGGTAGTGATCCCACATCCTGGCCTTGGTGAACTCCTCTGCAAGGTGGCAGGGTTGTTGATCTCACTCCACTGGTTGGCAAAGCAAGAGACATCCCGAGATGATTGTAGTATTTACAGAGTTGGGAGAAACCCTAGGCTTCTAAGTGGGAGTCTCTGTTCTTACCAAGGGGTTTTTAAGGTCAAGCCTCCTGGCCTTTACCAAACCTCTCACTTCAGGGGATTTTGCAGATAATGCAAATGAAAGCATTGACCATTTGCCAGGTGCTGCCCCTAAGTACAAGAGCAATCAAATGCCTCTAAAGACCCAATATAAAAGAACCATAACATAAAACCCAAAGGCTCTGGAGATTTAACAGAATCTTTACAGTGGGAAAAATAAACCCAGAACAGATGCTAAGTGAGGTCACAGAGAATTGACTAATGACAGTCCTTCCTGTTCTTCACCAGCAACCATTCCTGTGAAATCCTGCAGCTCACAGATAACATTTCCACTGGTGGCACCTAGGTCACAAGCCCAACAATGCCAGCACTGCATTTGTCCTACCCTGGGGAATTTTCTCTAGGAAGGGAAAGCCATGAAGTTAATAAATGGCTGGAGGATGTGGCTCATTGCTGGCATAGTCCATTTGTGCTGAAGCTGGGGTCACCCTAAAGAAGAACAGTCTTTCTTCTCTGACAGCCACTAATCTATAGCACCTGAAGAATAACTCAATGCAGTAACCCAGGATCATGCAAGTTAGTTCAGTCCATAAAATGTGAGCAAGAAAGGCCAGGCTGGGCTGTATGGGTGCCTTGAACTCCAAAATCACTTTAAATGGATCTATCAGTGACTTTCTTAAACAAATGCTATGTGACAAAACAATGTGTGAGGTTTAACTATGCTACACATTTTCCAGTTCACGGAGAAAGACGGCATGTACCCTAGAGCAGCACACCCCTGTCTATTGTCAAACTGACTGTCATCTTCAGGAGGGTCTGGAAAGCAAATTTCAGATTTGTGTCCTCTCAAGTAACAGGCTAGTGGGAGAAACCCAATGGTATCAGGTCCATGGGTAATCATGTAAAGAAACTATGTCTTCCTGATGTAATCCTCTCTGTTCAGGGGTCAGAGAAGCTTATGCCTTGGCCCGGATGTTTGACTTTAGAAACTGAATCAGAGACACACTTGAAATTTGATATCCTTGGGATTATCGTGTTAATTCCCATTCTTCCAGTTAAGTAAGTGTGTGTGTGTGTGTGTGTGTGTGTGTGTGTGTGTTTTCAACAAAAGCAAAACAAACAAAAAGTAAGGAGGGTGTTGAGAAAGAGAAAGAAAAGAAAGAAAGAAACGAACACTGAAGAAAGTCCGGGGGAGTTATATTTTCATTGTGGGTACTTCTCTCCCACTCCTTAGAGAAGCACGCCCCTGTCTACTGTCAAATTGATGGTCATCTTCAGGAGGGCTGAAGGTATGGAAAGCAAATTTCAGATTTTTGTCCTCTCAATACTACCACCCAGTAACAGGCTAGTGGGAAACAAGACTCTTTAATGTCCCCCACCTTCAAGGAAAAGGCGCACTGATCTATCGCTTACATTTTACCATCTCTTCCACTAATGGTAAGCAATTTCTAATGAGTTCCTCTAAAAAGAATGTATGTTTTTCTGTAAGTAATTATGCTTTTGTGTAAAAATTAATAAAGAAAGTGACTCCCGAATGTATGTCTTTGAAACGTTGACTCTTCCCCTTTTGCTAGTGTGCTAATATGCTGGTGACAAAATAAACTTGACTTGTCTTACAAAAGAAAAGTATACAGTATATTTGAAACTGAGGGGATGGTTTAGCATCTCCTGCTCAAGCGAGAGCACCTGGGTTCATCATTACCAACATGACAAGCACATTCCTTACATCGAAAAGCTGGGGAGGTGGAGATAGGAGGGTCCATCCTTGGGGGTAGCTAGTAGCTGGATCTGTGATTTCCACATTCAGCGAGAGTCCTTGCCTTAAAAATAAAGTGATAGAGGAAAGTACCTGATGTGACTGTGACATTTGGCCCTGAAAACACACACACACACACACACACACACACACACACACACACCCTATACACACATGATCAAGAACACATGCACACACACACCATACATACGTGCACCCATATACACATGAGCATGCACACACACACACACACACACACACACACACACACACACGCACCCATATACACATGAGCCTTCACACACACACACACACACACACCCATACACACATGATCAAGAACACATGCACACACACACCATACATACGTGCACTCATATTCACATGAACATGCACACACACATGCACCCATATACACACGAGTCTTCACACACACACACACACACACACACACACACACAAATAAAAAATACATTTATATGTAAAGCACACAGCATGCAGATTTCTAGACCACAGAAACCTACTTTAAAACATTCTTTATTCGGGAGTGTGATAAGTTGAATTCCATCATCAGTCTTTATGTTGGTGATACAATGAAATCAATGCAGCAGCCCAAGCCCTTTACTGTTAAGTTTAACCTGAACTTTGTAAAAGAACACTTGGCTTTATGTAATTCATCTATTGCTCTGGCCACACTGGACTATTAAGTAGACAGTGACTACACTGTCCTGTCTGTACAAGCTAGAAACAATGGCTCATCCCTGTGAACTCCTATATCATTTTGCCTTTGTCTGTGCCTTGTCTTTTTATATGCATGTATGTAAATATATACATATATATATATATATATATATATATACTTACCGATGGTTTCACTCACAAAACAGTCACTATTTGGAATAGGCCATATGCCAAGAACTAGATAAAGAGTAAACTAAATGCACATCATTTTTCCTCTATGAAACTTTCTATCCAGGGCAGGAAGACAGCACTTCATTCGCTACTCATACTAACAAGTGGATGCTTACCACTGAGCTACGTGACCTATGGAAGATTTCTATTGTTATTTCTTATATGCATTTATGCTTTTAAACAAGATAACAAGGGCGCCAGAGAAGGACATGGGGAGTATTCCTTGGGGACACAATGACACAGAGACAAACATATGTGCAGATTCACTCAGTATCCACTTTCAATATTCTCCTCACCATGTTCCAAGCAGTGGTTGGTGTGTGATGTGTGTGTGTGTGTGTGTGTGTGTGGTGTATATGTGTGTGTGGTATATGTGTGGTGTGATATATGTGTTTGTACATGTGTGGTATGTGTGTGTGGTTTGTATATGTGTGTAGTGGTGTGTGGTGTGTATGTGTGTACATGTGTGGTATGTGTGTATGTATTCCTTTCTGTCTGGAATGGGCCACAGATGACCACTCAGATAGTTCATTCATCTATGCATCATTCCTTCCGTCGTCATGTTATGTTTCTGGAGTCTGCTTACACACCAGACATCACTAACTACTGAGGATCCCATGAGGATCACACAGGGTCACAGATGTCACTCAGCTTACAGTCTAGGGACTGTCTGAGTAGTCATATGTGCTTTGTGTGGTGGTGGTGTGTGTGCGGTATGTGTGTGTGTGCTGTGTGTACATGTATGTATGAGTATACATGTTTACATGTGTGTGTCTGTGTGTACATGTATGTATGAGTGTACATGTGCATGTTCCTGTGTGCGAGTGTGTGAATGTGGGTCTGTGTGTACATGTGTGCATGAGTGCATGTGTACGTGTGTGTGTGTGTGTGTGTGTGTGTGTGTGTGCTTGAATGTATATGTGTGAAGTAAGGATGAGACTGGAAAATTAGCATAGAAAGAAACAAAGAATTCCTGGAAGCACTAAACACAATAGAACAGGTCAAACAAGGTAACAGCAGTGGGACAGCAAAGCAAACCAGCTCAGTGAGGGTTAACTAGAAGCCTCAGTACAAGTGACCCAAAGCTGACCCTGTCGGAGGGAGCCCGGTGGGAGCCATTTCTGTCTCAGTTCCCTGAGTTTTTCAGAGGTCGCCATTCTATTTGTTGATCTCTAGTACAGGAGGAAAAAAATCACATTATCTCCGCTTAGCGTATTTCTGTGATCCTTTTAACAGAAAACTGGCTAACAAAAACATACACATTTATTAAGTTTATTTTAAGGCTTTTAATGTTATTTATTTAATTATCATATTTTACGTCTCCGTGTGTTCACATCGCCACCAACCAGAACTCATTTAGAGACAGGATAAATATTTTTAGATATGTCTATAAGATATTTTTGTGGTTTAAATTTTACATTCACAACTGAGAAAAGCAAGTGGCAAATAAATATTCTGAGAAGTGTGTAATATTCCAAATAGAAATGAAAATTAAAAGAATAATTTAATTTGACTGACTATCAAGCATTTGCCATATTTACATACCTTTTATTAACATATCCCAATTATATAAAATGAATACATGTATATAATCCTTTGATCATATCCCACCTCTCCTTTATTTAACATGCTTTGGAAATGAAGCTGCAAAGACTTAGATGAGCAGAGGCGTCTTTATGCTAGGCTCGACAAAGGATGGGTGGTCCCAAAGGATGGGAGGACAAAGGCAGGATGCCATGGTGGCGATCTGGGGTGGGGGATGGGGGACTGATGATGCCCTGCCTGCTCAGATTCTGGTCCTCTCTAGCCTGTTAGCACCTTATGACTTGATTCAAAGGAGGAGCTGGGGAGAGGGGTCAGAGAGACCTGCAGCTTCTGCTGTTTCCTAAAATGCCCAGGTGTCATGTCTGGAGTTGTAGAATGTCCTAAGTGTCATCGCTTCCATCTGCATGCGTTCAAAGGTACAGCTCTCAGTCACCATGGCTTGTTAGCAAGTGCCCAGATAGCCAAGGCACTGAACCACCAGTAACACACCTCCTAAAATCACGAAGGCAAAAGTGGGTGCCATGAGTGCTGACCTAGCAACCTGAATCCCCAGTCTCCCTCTGGTTTCTCATCCTCATCCTCACACACATGCAATGGTACTTCTCCCAGCTCATGTCTGTCTGTCTGCCTGCCTGCCTGCCTGCCTGTCTGTCTGTCTACTACCTCATTTCTCTCCTTCCATGAACCACAGCATCATTTTGTTGAACTTTTTTTTAACACTTTAAAATTTTGTTACATTTTAAAATCTCACAGCTCTGTGTACGTGGCGGGGGTGGGGTGGGTGCGGGAGGGGGGTTCCTTGTCATTTGTTCCACACAGAATTTCCTTCATTGCTTGCAGAGATTTTAACACTTCTTCTGAAGCTCTGTCTGTCTTTTTGTCTTGCTTTTCTAAAATGGCCAGGTTGTCTTTCAGAATTTTGACAATTTTTATCGGATTTTTGTGTGATTTCCTATAAACAAAGGCATTTTTTCATGTATAAAATCTCTTCTTCCTGGGCTGGAGAGATGGCTCAGCGGTTAAGAGCACTGACTGCTCTTTTGGAGGTCCTGAGTTCAAATTCCAGCAACCACATGGTGACTCACAACCATCTGTAATGAGATCTGACATCCTTTTCTGGTATATACGATGACAGATACAGTGTACTTAGATATAATAATAAATAAATATAAAATCTCACAGCTCTAGTCTGATCCCAATCTGATCAAGCATTTTGCTTTGAGAGAGAAAGCCCCAAATACCACTTAAAAGTGGGTGCTAGGATTCTCTACTGTGATGGACGGTCAGTTGTCTATCAAGTACATAGATGTCTTTTGGTTAAACATGTGGTTTTGATTTCTTTGAGTTACTGACTCAAAGTTTCTACTATAATTTAGACTATAAATTATTAGTGCATTGGGTATGATGGTTTCATAACTGTAGTAGTGAATGCTAATTTAAATTATGAAATTGCATCAAAATTCGTTATAATCAGGTGGATACCTATTTTGGAAAATGAGAAATTGTAGCAAATACAATTTAGGTGGTTACCAGCCAGGAGTTTTCTAAAACTCTCAGATGTCTAGAATAGCAGTTCTCAACTTGCGGGTCATAACACCTTTGGAGGTGGAAGTGCCTTTGTATGGGGGTTGCATATCAGATATCCTGTATATCAGGCATTTACATTACAATTCATAACAGTAGCAAAATATGCAGTTATGAAGTAGCAACAAGGTAATTTTATGGTTGGGGCCACCACAACATGGGGAACTGTATTAAAGGGTCGCAGGATTAGGAAGGGCGAGAACCTCTAGAGGTTCTCTAGAGGACTCTAGAGGAATTCAACAGATTCTGACCCCTGAGGGCAAAGGCAAAAGCATGTTTCTTTTCAGTTTACTACTAAGTTCTGGGAACACTGATCGCAAACCCAGAAACCCACAACCCTTTTCCCTTCCTGTGCTCCAGCCTGTGCACCCAACCTCGTGGAAGAGATGAGAAAAAACGGAGGTCCAACATTTAAGCAATTTCTACCCATTGTGATGCTTGGGATACCATATGACCAACTATACCATTACTGGATATATACCCAAAGGAGTATGTATCCTAATGTGGAGATATGTAGATACTCATGAACATTGCTGTCCCATTCACAGAAGCAATGAGATGGATCCATATCAATCAATGAATGGATGATGAAAATGTGCTACATATTCACATGGAATTTTATTCAGCAATAAAAAATGTGGAACTGAAATTTGCAAGAAAAAATAATGGGTCGAGTTGAAAACTACGTTAAGTCAACTAACCCAGACTCAGAAAGACAAATATCCACACATTCTCTGTCATATGCTGCTGTTGCTTCTAATGCATATATATGTGTGGTTACACGGGATCAAATTCGAGTTACAATCCTAAAAGAGACCACAAAAAGAAAGAGACCACAAAAGTGACAAGACACATTAGGAGGGGGCGGTGGAGCAGGTAATAGAACACACGTGACATGGACACATGACATGGACATGGGGAGAGGAATACTGAAGCATTTAAGGTACAGGTAGAGAGGGGGTGTGGGAGAGTGGGGAAGGAGAACTAAGATACCGTGTCTATGTGTGTGTGTGTGTGTGAGTGTGTGTGTATGAGTGTGTGTATGTCAGTGTGTGTGTCAATGCACAGAGGAAATGTATTCCTTTGCACTCTAATTTTAAAGGCCAGAACACTTCAGGATTGTTGAAATGTTAGAAATGGAAGGGACCTGTGTTGGAAACAGTATAAAGTACAACTTTCTATTGATTTCATAGCTCATGGAGGTGGAGAGAGGGGGATCTGATAAGGAACTTTGCACATGATAATTGGGTGCAGTGACCCCAAACTTCTCAAGAGAACAAAGAAGAGGGTATTTTGCCACATACATTCACCTACATTGCTCTTTAGAGAGAAACAAGATAGGTACCTGTTTGGGGAAAGTTTTTCTTAGATTTCTCTACCTAGAAAATTGGCCACACTAAAGTAAGAGAAATTTTGAAACAGGCTTTTGGGAAATAGGCCAGGCTTCACAATAATTTAAGTAAAGAGGTAATGCATTATGTTAATAAAAGAAAAACAATGTTCCCAAAGTAAGTATTAGAGGCATCACCTGTAGTTCTCTGGCCTCGAGCTAGTCAGTCGTCCTTTCTGGCTTTGCCAACTATCTCAGAGACAGACTGAAGATGGTATTGTGGTCCATGCAGTAATTCCAGCACTCAAGAAGCAGGTGCAGGAGGACCAGAAGTTGAGGCCAGCCTGGTTACACATAGCATAACCTCATCTTAACAAAAGCAAGGATGGAAAGAGACCAGAAAGAAAGTCCAAGTCACTGGCTGTGGCCCTTGAATACATTCCCTGTGCTCTGGAATCTTCTTACTTATCAAAGGAGGATTATCAATACCCATCTCCTAGGGGTAACACAAATAATGCTAACAGAGTGAAGTTATCACTGTGAAGATATTTGTACATATTTAACACACATTGCTAGCCCCCAAAGTTCTTTAATGAAATCCATTGCAATGGCCATCTATATATAAAGTTTCTGGTGGCTTGTCAAAGTTGGGTTAAGGTCAAGGTGACCTGTTTAAATTGATTTTGATATCTACAACTTATTTAAGTCTCGAGAAATAATCCAGCTAAAACATATGATTGCAAAACTTTGGGAATACCATCTGCTACCAAATCCTCCGTCCTTTTTAACTACCCTCACAGGAACATTGACTTTAAATGTTCAACCTCAATAATTGTCTCAAAGAATGTAAAGCTATCAAATTCAATTCAAGTGATGAATAACCATATTAAGCTTCTGTTAATAGGTACCAGTATAATTTAGAGGCTATGGCATTACATATGGAGATTATCATTGCATGTTTACTCGATTTTGATAGTTTGATGATTATTACAGCTTCAGCTGTAATCTTTGTTGTATTGTTAATGCCTTCAAAGGTGTTCATTCTATAGCCTGCAGGCCACACATGCTCCAGGAGTGCTATGGATGTGGCTTAATACAACATTGTAAACATACTTAAAACACTTAAAACATACTTAAAATGGGACTTGTGTGTGTGTCTATGTGTGTGTATGTGTGTGTATGTTTGTGTGTATGTGTGTGTATGAGCATGTGTACGTATGTGTGGGTATGTGTGTATGGTTCTTGAACATGAACTTTATGGATGATAATGTGTTATAATATCATGCAAAATAAATGTGTATTTGTTCTCACAATCTGCACACCCCTGCTAGGTAAGAGGCTGATTGGATGGGGATAAGGGCAGAAGGACAGGTTAAAGGTCAAGATAAACACATAAATGGAGGCTTGTGGAAGCAGGAATCCAAGGCACCACATTTCTCTTCTCTGTCTACTTCAGGAAGAGGACCTCGCTTGAAACCGGAAACAGTCCCTGGGAAGGTTGTGATTCACAGAGAATGTGTGTTCCCCAGGAGACTAATAATGAACTCCTCCTGTCCTAGTGACTGTGCTGTCTCCCTGTACTCCCAAGCTCACCACTGAAAACTGCTTTTAAGTCTGACCCAGTCTTGATATGAGGGTCTGTGCCTGGTCTTATTGCATCTTGTTATGCCATGTCTGGTTGCTATTCCTGCTCTTTTTTTGAAGGGAAACAGAGGAGTAGTAGGTTTGGGGGAGTGTGTGTGTGTGTGTGTGTGTGTGTGTGTGCATATAAAAGACAGGGAGGCACGGAGGGAGAGAAGGCTGTGGTTGGGATGTATTGGATGAGAGAAGAATAAATAAGAGGTAAAAGGGGAGAAAAAGACTAATCTCAAAAGGGAGGCTGCAGTCAGAACTCTCACTCACTGCCTTCATACAAATGAACTTTGTGTCATTTAAACTCTCTTTACACTTTATCCAGGAGACCCTCAATATTATCCTGTGCATCTCATAACCTGTCGTAATCTGCACCTCCGCCCCCATAGCCCTTTCATTGCATCCTCTGGAACTCATAGCACACATCATCAGCACACTCTTCCACTTCATCTTCTCTTACTTCCCCATTTTGCTCTGAAACCCATGTGCTTACTGATCTTATCCATTGGGCGGGCTTACTTTTCTTTTTTTCAAATCTCACACGCATGGGGGATGGAGAGGACAGATAGGTGTCTTCCTCACTTCCTATGAATGTTTTCTCGAAGGATTAGACCCTCTGCTACTCCATCTCTAGCTCCTCTGGATTGCAGGCATCGGGGCAGACCACCTTCCTCCCAGGGAGGCCCTTATCCACTGTCTTCCCTGTCGGTGCCCACCTTCAATAACGACTTACTGTCTGGACATGGCTTTTCTTTCCATCAGATTCTTGGCTCCATCAGTATCCATCTACATTGTCATGTGGCTGAGGTTCCTCTCAGCTCCTTCGTCTCCTTGCCTTTAATTTTCTCCTCCACCTTTACCTTACCTTTTAATCTCCATTCTCTTTCTCTAGACATGCAGCTGCATTGCTTCCAACAACTCTAATTAAATCACCCAACTGCATATGTCCTATCAATCATGCGGCGATCTGTCCTCAATCATGCCCATTCTATGTCTCTACTCTGCTTCCCGGCTCACTATCTCCTTGTGGCCTCAGCGGCCAATTACCAACTTAAATTCCATGAAGCATTCTTATAATTCAGCTCTTGTGTGGATCTTCTTTATCCATTCCTCTGCTCCCCAGCTTTGTCAAAACAAACCCCATCTGAGTTTCTGTCATGCTTGCGTTCTGGGCATCTGAAGTTGGAGAAAACCTAAGCTGGCTGAGAGGCTCCACTTTAGAGATCTGGCCAGACATCTTCAGTCTTCATTCAGCAGAACTAGAAATCAGACAGTTCTGGGAATAACATGGAGAGTCTTCAGAGAGATGATAAAACCCGAGGGAAGGAGACCAGACAGGACTCAGATAAGAGATTAGGAAAACCAAACAAACAAAAAACAGAGACCSGTGTTGGAGCCTGGACTATACAAGTGGCCATAGCCCTGCGAGCCAATGGGAAAATTCTAGACACATTTTAAGAGGGGAAATGAGCAGGATTTGCTAAGTGTCATTAGCTGAGACAATTGCCACTGCCTCTATTTAA
This sequence comes from Apodemus speciosus, assembly GCA_002335545.1. Taxonomy (NCBI): domain Eukaryota; kingdom Metazoa; phylum Chordata; class Mammalia; order Rodentia; family Muridae; genus Apodemus; species Apodemus speciosus. The sequence goes on from BDUI01000009.1 coordinate 432,389, forward strand.
GCTGAACAGGTAGAAACGGGAAGACATGGGTGAAGGTGGTCATTTCTAAATTTATCATTTTACCCAGAGTGCTTCCTCAGAGGAGACTTATTAGGAAAGTCTCTCTCTGCCTTGCTACCTTTTCCATCTGTCAACACTCCAAAGACTCAATCCTGATGCTTCACACTTTTCTTATATTTTTTGTAGCTTTTATTCTACTATCTCTATTTGTTATCTTCAAGATGAGAGGATAGAGAAAAGATGCTGGCTCCTACCCCCTATAAAAATCCCTATGTAAGAGAAGAAATGTCAAGCAAACCAAGGGAAGGAATGTACTAATTACCATTGGAGACATCTCCATTTCCATATGGAAGAATGGCACCTGCTAGATGACTGGACATAGCAATTTAAGAAGGAAAACTTAGAATTGCAGTGTAGTAGGCCATAAGCAAAGCGAACAGGCACTGAGAACCGATGAACCTCCAATTAGTACCAGCCCAAAGTTCTTGGAGAAGCAATATGCGCCCTCTCTTCTGCAGCCTTCCCCTTCTATATTGTGTTATTCTTTTACAAGCTTTGTCAGCTTGTAGCTGACAGGGAATTTTGACCTGTTCCCTATCTTTATCTCCTTTTGGATTAGCGGCTCCATGAGACCATGTGGGTCTTTGCCCAGCATTGTATTTGAGAACCAGGAGTTATACTCTGCACATAGTGAGTAAAGTTTCTCTCACTCCTTCCTTCAGGAGCAGTGATGTGACTCCAGCTTAGGGTGCCAACATTCTCTACACTGTTGCCATCAGTGATGGCTTTAGTGTGGTCACATCAACCATTAGGGCCTAGAAGTATGAGAAAACACTTTGGAGGTCTTCAGGTACCACCTGGAGATAAAAGCAATGCCAACTCAAATGAAAACAGGGATGGGAGACAAAAAGAAAACAACCAGGTTGTGGTGACTTTAAGAACTCAGGCCTCTAACAGATCTTGGATGAGGTCAGTAAGAGGTCAGTCAGTAGGTCATGTCTCACAAGCATGTAACCGGAGCAAACACATTCTGACTTTTGTCTAATTTTGATCAGTCTTACTGAACTTTAATTACCCTCTCTGCCATTTAAAAGCAGTAGAATCTGGGCTAATGCAAGTTGTAAGTGAATGATATGCACAGAAGAAGTCACATGCACAGAATAGATAATGTGTGGCTAGAACAAAAGGGATTATAAATTTATTTAATGAATGCTCAGAAGGCAGATACATAGAGGAATGGAAGATACATAGAGGAAAGAAATTAAATTGGTAGAAAACAAGAAAGAATGCATAACGGAAATGAAGTGAGGCTTGGGAAGATGGCTCAGTGAGATTGCCTGTTCTGCAAGCAGGATGACTTGAGTTTCAATCCCCAGTCTCTATGTTAAAAGCCAGGCATGGTCCATGTGACTGTGCCCAGCACTGGAGGGCAGAAACAGGTACATCCTGAGAACTTGCTGGGCAGCCAGGCCAGCCCAAACAGTGAACTTCTAGTTAGCGTGTGACCCTGTCTCGAGGTAACATGGCAGAGGGTGATAGAAGAATATACTTTATATCCTGTTCTGGCCTCTGTATGTATATGCATGTGTGTGCACATCCATGTACTCATGTGCATGGTATGCACACGCGCCACACACACTCAAAAAACAGAAAAAGAAAGAAGGGGGTTAGCAATATGGAGCTTAAATTAAAAGTGTACGTTGGAATTACTCAAGTAACCCTGGGAAAGAAGAGAAAGAAAGGAGAGAAGAATACAAGAGGAGATATTAATGAGCCACTGGACACCTTTGAGAGACAGAATAGAATTGTCTCTGACCAAGCGACAAACTGGGTCATTTATTCATCGCATGTACATGTCAGTGAGTGAGGGCTGCTCTTGGGAATGTCCAGTCTTCAACAATTCCGATCTACTCTGTGAATGGGCAGACCATGCCTTTACAGTTGGAGAAATTTCCCAGACAGAGTAACATACATGTCTATGGTGGAAATCCGTACATGACTGAGGAAGGGGAGCATCAAAAGAAAAGTTACTATAGTAACTTGTCAGTATCTTTCAAACAAAATTAAAAGGGTCAGTCCTTTCATGCAGTAATCTTATATTTTTATCTAAATATATATGCTTGATAAACACGTATGCATACAAGGCGATTCATTGTCAATCTATTTCAGTAAGAAAATATTGGATATGGCCTCAGCATTGATTAGGATACAGCTTTTAAATGATCTACATGTATCAATGGCAAAAAAAGTCTACTGCACATTAAGTTTTAAAAAGCAAGATGCATCGTGTGTTGAATAGAGCAGCATGGTGTCATATATGGGATACATATTTATATACATTTTCACATATGCATAGGATTTTGATGTAAAGATAACAAGAAGCTAGAAACAATAATTGATCATTTTGCCATGGAAACTGAAAAGAGAAGAAAAAATGCAGATGAGATGGAAGAGGGACATTTTAAAGTTGTGATGCTTTATCGTGTGATTTTTTAAAGGCATGTTCATACTATGTTAAATTTAAGAATTTAGATCTTGCCTCCAGGTAACCATAGAGAACTAACAGACAAGCCCAGGTACGCAGACATAATCTGAGGCTAACATCGCTCGGGTGGAAACCTGCCAGGCTTTTGCCTGCAGCCAGGACCTGGGCAGCTCGGCAGGCCATCTGTACGCCCACCTGGCCATGCACCAACTTGGTCGGGGGCCGTTTGCCCTGCGGACCCCCCAGCACTTGCAGCAGCGGTCTCCATCTTGCCTCCAGGTCACCACAGAGAACTAACAGACGAGCCCAGGTATGCAGACATAGTCTGAGGCTAACATCATTCAGGTGGAAACCCGCCAGGCTTTTGCCTGCAGCCAGGGCCTGGGCAGCTCGGTGGACCATCCATACACCAACCTGGTCGTGCGCCAACCCAGTCGAGGGGTGATCTGCCCAGCAGACTATTCAGCACTTGGATAAGGTCCCTGCACCATCTGCAATCTGTGCACCCTGAAGGAGTAAACAGGGAGCACCAGGTTCACAGAGACAACCTGAGTGTAGCATTGCTTGGGGCAGGAAACATTAGGGCTACAAGAGCACCCAAGAGGAAGATAGCACACCAGCAATCCGAGCCAGGGGAAACCCTGACATCCAGAGATACGGAATTAGCCTTACAGACTCACTGGAGGTTCAAACATCAGCCAGTGACAATAAGACCAACTAATGCCAGAGATAACCGGATGGCAAAAGGCAAACGTAGGAACGTTACTAACAGAAATCAAGGCAACATGGCAGAATCCGAACCCAATTCTCTGACAACAGGAAGTCCTGGATACCCCAACATACCAGAAAAACAAGATTTGGATTTAAAATCACTGGTCATGGTGCTGCTAGAGGAACATAAGAAGGACATGAATAAATCTCTTAAAGAAATACAGGAGAAAATAGATCAAAAGTTAGAAGCCCTTACAAGGGAAACACAAAAATCAATTAAAGAAATTCAGGAGAATATGGGTGAAAAGATAGAAGCTAATAGGGAGGAAATGCAAAATTCACTTAAAAAAATACAGGAGAACTTGGGTCAACAGGCAGAAGTCATAAAAGAGGAAACACAAAAAACTCTCAAAGATTTACTTGAAAACATGAAGAAGCAAGTGAAGGATATGAGCAAAACCATCCAGGACCTAAAAACAGGAGTAGAAACAACTAAGAAATCACAAAGGGAGACAACTTTGGAGATAGAAAACCTTGGGAAGAAATCAGGGG
>BDUI01000009.1:449788-460737 GCA_002335545.1 Apodemus speciosus
TAATTGATTTTTTTGTTTCCTCTTTATTGGCTTCTGTCTGTTGACCCATATTCTCCTGGAATTCTTTAAGTGATTTTTGTGTTTCCATTGTAAGGGCTTTTAACCTATTCATGTTCTCCTGCATTTCTTTAAGGGATTTGTTTATGTCTTTTTTTGTGTTCCTTTAGCAGCATCATGCCCAGTGCTTTTAAATCCAATCTTGTTTTTCTGGTATGTTGGAGTATCCAGCACTTGCTGTGGTTGGAGAATTAGGTTCGGATGCTGCCATATTGCCTTGATTTCTGTTAGTAACGTTCCTACGTTTGCCTTTTGCCATCTGGTTATCTCTGGAGTAAGTTGGTCTTGTTGTTACTGGTTGGTGTTTGAAGCTCCTGTGAGCCTGGCATTTGGTGCTGCTGTTGCAGAGGGCATCCGTGCTCCCGAGGTGGAAACCGGAAGGTTTCTGCTACTGGGCTTCAAATTACCTCCTCAGCTCTGCTGTGCCGTACCCAAGACTCCTCCCGGCTTGCTGTTGGGTACACAACTGGCCTCCCACTGTCTCCTCCTGGACTGCCTAGATGCCAGCTCTTAATAATCAGTTCTTTATTTCCACTGATCTGGGCTCATCTGTTGGTTTTCTATGGTGATCTGGGCTCCTCTGTTGGTTCTCCATGGTGACCTGGTCAGGCCACCAGCTCCAAGATGGTGGCAGTCTAGGGGCTCTGTCTAACCACGGGATTCCCTGCAGGACCGGAGCTTCCCTGGTTGGATTGCTGGAGCCTAGATGGTGGCGCTCTCAGTCCATAGGGCTCTGTCTGGTTAGCTGTCTGTAGTGCCCCGAGGCAAGATGGCAGCCTCTGCTGTAATCCAGGCACAGACCCCCAAGTGAGTTTTTGCCCAAGCGGGTCAGTGCACAGATAGCCTGCTGAGCTGATCAGGCTCTGGGTACAGGCCACTCCTGCTCATCCTTATGGGAAATGACATAAACGTTTTCCTAGAGCTCCAGGTTTTGTCCCATTATGTCATTAGGTACAGTAGTCAATTGATTGTCACTTTTACCTGTGCCTAGGGAGCAAGAGATCTGCTCTTTTCACATCCAGCATAGGATGTGGCAGCTATAGAACACCCCATGTACATAATTTCATCCAAACACAGAGATGAAATAAGAAATATGCAGCTACTACGGATGGTTGTAAGTTTGGTCTGGGCTCCTCCTATTCATTGACAGAGATTCCTATACCTTCTCTCTTGGTCTGGTTTTTGCATCTTAGCTCCATATTCTGACTTATCCTTCATCTTTATTTGAAGCTGAGCCATTTTCCCAGTTATGTTCTCTATTCTAGGCCTATATTATCTGTTTATTTTGGTCTAAATCTTCAACACATCCACTAGAACACTCTTCTTTAGACAGCCATTCTGGGGTTGAAGAGGTAGCTCATGGGAAGAGTCCTTTTCCTGCATGTACCAGGAACTGAATTTGGTTTCCACACAAAACATACCACAACAAAAATGGTAAATCTGGCCTGACATGGTAGCACATACCTGTAATTCTGGCACTAGAAGGGTTGAAGCAGGAGGATCTCAAGTTTGAGATTTTCTGAAGTAGTGCTAATCCAGTCTTTAAAAACCACATGCACACACACACACACACACACACACACACACACACCATATTTATAAAGACAACTCAAGAGACATTCCAGAAAAATCAATATGGCTCTTGTCTAAATAATTTCAAGATTAAATGTAAATAACATATTGTTTTAAATTAACTTAGTCCTTGATAACTTTTCCCATGTACACAATGCCTTCTGCTCATTCCTCTATCCTCGCTAATTTGCTTCTGACCCCATTCATCTCCCTGGGTACCTTTCTCACACCCATTTTCACAGCTTTTAAGCTTGATCTTTTTTTTTTTTTTTTTTTTTTTTGGCTTGGTGACCCTGAGTTTAGCCAGGGCTGCTCATGAAGGAGTGATTGTAACACTGTCCTTTGTAGCACAAGGAACTCAGCAGTGGATAGTGGATGCATCTGTAAAGAACATGACTTCTCTTCCAGCAGCCCTTGCCATGGCCACCAGCTACCCGAGGAGGGGCAGATCCCTATGAGCCCCTCCACTACCCATGATCCACTGCATTGGTGCAGCCTTGTGTGGACCCTATGCAAGAAACCGAAGCTGTTGTGAGTTCTACAATGACATATTTAGGACATCCAAGAGGAAGGAACTCAATCAGAAGGCATTATATTCTGCTAATAGTGGGGAAAACAGTAGGGTTTGGCTGTGAAACAGCCTTAAGCCTTTCATGCTATAACATGGGTAAAACTTAATGGCATTATACCACTAAACAAAAGATGCCACAGACAAAGGGCAAAATCCTGGGTGGCTTTTATGAGGTCCCTGGAATTGTCAAATCCCTAGAAACAGAAAAAGAATAGCCATTCCCAGGGGCCAGGAGAGATTAATTGGGAATTAGTGCAGAGCCAATACAGATTTAGTCTAAGAATCCAACTATATAGCTTTCAAGAGTAGTAGTGATCGATGGATTTTTTCAATCAGACATGAGCAGGAGTTATCACAGATAAAGGGGCATCAATGGATGAGTTGTATCTATCTAACTGACCTGTAGGTGTATGTCTGTAGGAGCCTCTTCTTCATAACTGATTAATGTGGGAAGGTACAGCCCATCATGGGCCGTGCCACCCTGGGAAAGTGGTCCTGGGGTAGATAAGCAGACAAACTGAGTAAGCCATGGGGAACAAGCCAGTGAGTAGTATCCCTCCATGACCTCTGTTTTAGTTCTTGCTGCTGGGGCCTGCTTTGCTAGAATTCTTGCTTTGGCTTCCTTCAGTGACAGACTATGATCAGGATGTATAAACTCAATAAACCCTTTTCTCCACAGGTTGATTTTGCTTATGGTGTTTATCGCATAGATAAAAAACAAACACAGACTAATGGTGGTGATGCTCACTGCGCAAACAGACTTGATGGCACCAAACTGTGCACTTAACAATGGCTGCCGTGATGGCTGTGTTAGGTTTGTTAGTTGAACATTTTTAAAGTATTAGAGAAAAATGCTGGTGTAATTACAGGTGCATGATCAAATCGCTGACGTTGCTTCTAAAATACCTAATAAAACCCCAAACAAAACAATCAGAAGAAACAAGACTAGGAAAAAAATGTGATTGTTGAAGCAGGGTGCTGGGTAGTGACGCTGATGATCAGGGTTCTATGCTGTATTAAACATTATATAAATAGACATTTTTAAAAGCTCTATGATGTTTTCGGTGTTCCGAATTTGATTTTCTGAACTATGCTGTGCATTTATACTGTCTATAGAGGAGTCAATGAGGAACAAATGAAGCGAGGCAAAGCCCTGCTTTGCAGCACCGTGCTGAGAAGTGGCCTTGCTTTTTTAGCAGTGTGGGCTGAGGCTGAGGCTGAGAGAGGAAGTCATGGAAGAAATCAGGATCGATCAGAGTCCTTGTCTGTCCTGTCTGACTGCTGCAATTGTATATAGTCCTTCTAGCTTCCTCTACCATAGACCCTCGAGGACCTAAGGAAGCTAATGCTGCATCAATTGAGACAGACTAAGGGAGGAGGACCCCAGGGAACAGTATCCCTTAAAATGTTTTCTAGGCAATGCTAACATTAGTCAAGGTCAAGAGCTATTTGCATATTGTATTGGTCCACTTCCCCTCAGGGTGGAAAAAATGCCTGAGCTAAACAGCTTTAAAAGAGATGGGCAGGCACCAAACCCTGACACTATGACTGATGCTATGTTGTGCTTGCAGACAGGAGCCTGGCACGACTGTCCTCTGAGGAGTGCAACAATCAGCTGATTAAGACAGATGCAGATACTTATAGCCAACCATAGGACGGAGGTCAGGGACCCTATGGAAGAGTTAGGGGAAGGATTGAAGGAGCAGAAGGGGATTGCAACCCCATAGGAAGAACAACAGTGCCAACTAACCTAGACTCCTGGGAGCTCCCAGAGACTGTCACCAACCAAAGAGCATACACAGGCTGGCTGGAGGTCTCTGGCACATATGTAGCAAGGACACATATTCCTTATGTGGACTCAGTGAGAAAAAAACATGTCTAATCCTGAAGAGACTTGATGCCCCAGAGAAGGAGGATGCCCTGGTGAGGGCACCATCACAGAGTGAAGGGGACCGGGTGTGTGCAACAGCATTTGGGATGCAAATAAATAAAATAATTAATTTTTCAAAAGAGAAAATGCTTATTTTGTTTTCAGAGGTTAAAGCCCATACTCACATAGTCCCGTTGCTTCATGGCAGAAGGGCACAGCTAAGGCTTCGTGCTCATCATATGCTGATGGGAAGGCGGTGGAGGAGAGGGGACCAGGGCGAAGATATATCCCACAATGACCCCAGTGAGTAACTTCCTTCACCTCCTGAGGTGTGTATCATTTCCAATATCTCATAAAAATATGAACATATCTACAGAATAGTTATGGACTAGGGCAACATTTCATTATCAAATGATTTTTTTACATAATGACCAAACAGTCATTAGGTCAGATCTGGGGATATTTCAGATTCACACTGTATCACACATAGATCAGTTGATATGTAATGATGTTCAGATGTTTACTGAAAAGTGAGTCTGGAGCAGTTTGCTTGTATGCTATATTCCAGCCACCGTCTGTCTGTCTGTCTGTCTGTCTGTCTGTCTGTCTGTCTGTCTGTCTGTCTATCTATCTGTTTGTCTGTCTGTCTGTCTGTGTGTGTGTGTGTGTGTGTGTGTGTGTGTGTGTGTGTGTGTGCATGTGTGTTGGTGGCTGGGGGTGGTTGTACATGTGCCATAGTTAATATGTAGAAGTCAGAAGACAACTTGTGAGAGTTAGTTCTCTCCTAGCCTGTGAGTTACAGGGATCAAACACAAGACATGAGACTTGACTGCAAGCTCCCTCACTACTGAACCAGCTCATCAGCCCTATGACAAATAAGTTACATAGAGAAACAGTCTCTCCTACCCAAGACTTCTTCTACTGGCCAGAGAGTTTCTCGAGTCTTTGCTAGAGCATGATTGCTTATACCCGAGACCAGAGAAAGCATTGTTACGGCTGTTAGCAAGCACATGGAAAAGATAACAAAAGCTTCAAAAGGCCTTGAGGCTTTACAGAAACCCTATTGTAACATAGCGCAGCTTGGAATAACATTAAGGAAAAATGATTTATACCCATTTATCAAAAAGGAAACTGAAAGCTTCTTGGATAGGCGTTTGATTCTGGAGTTGAAGACTTTAATCAACTTGACAGTGAGATACAGTCCTTCTATGAGCCGGGCCGTGATAAGGAGCCATTTGCAATCTGAAGCCGTGGTTGTTGCTAGTCAACTCTGTTTCACCCCCAGTGTGTTGAGAATAGAAATATTTTCCTAATCAAGAACAAAATGGAGCTAATGGGTTCAGTTAACAGAATATGGAGTGAAACAACTCCCCGTCGCTTCTATTCTTCACCTCTGTGCCTAGGAATTTAGAGAGGATATACAATGGCTGTCTCTGTGGCCAAAATGTGGTCTCAGCATTTACTAAAAGTAGTCCTTCCATGCAGTGATGAAATAGATGGTCCAAAGCTTTAAGTGAATGGTAGTAGATGTCTTGGTTTCTCTAAATCAGAGTGAGTTCCAAAGGAATAGAATTGCCACATTTAGTAATAGCAGATTGTAGGTCTGGATAAATTTTATTTGAGAACAAATGTTTGGATCTAATACCTGGGGCATGTTTATACCAAAATATTCAGTTTTTCCTTGAAATTCTAGTTAAACTAGGTACCTTTTGTTTTGTCTGGAAATTCTACAATCAAGAAAATAGAAGTCTTTCCTCTTATATACACAGAGTCTAAATATCTTACTCCAAGGTATCTAGAATGCCTGGGAAAGGCAGATGGTGGGTGCATATCCAAGCACGTTGGCCCTGGAGGATTGCTGTGGGTAGCAGATACTACAAAGTCAGTGTATTAGTTAGCAACCACTGTATAACAAATGACCCCACACTCCTGAATCTTGAGATGGACATCATTTCCTATTGCTAGATGCAGTGCATCTGTTCAGCTAGGGCAGATGACTAGTGTGAATAGCTTCATCTCCAGGTGGAGAGCTGTGGTTCAGTTGGAGTAGTTTGCTATAGGGCATAGGGTCTTTCTCCTGGGACCCATGGGGCAACTGGGACGGAGTCTTCTGATGGTGTTAACAAAGCACAAGAGTGCAAGGCCACTTGAAGCCAAAGTTTGGGAGTAGCATACTGACATTTTTACATACATCTATTGTTCAGGATAAAGTGCATAGCTGAACCCAAAGGCAAGGGAAATGAAATATGTCCTGTTCACGAAGACGGCAAGCACGGTGAATACTGGGGAGAAGGAATCAACGTTACATTTGCACAGAGAAATCGAGGTACAGGAAAAGAGAAGCAAGTCCTGGTACTTCAGAATGTTAGGGGAGAAAGGCTAGAAACTGGCAATCTAGGCTACTAGAAGCGAGAAGGGCTTCAATCCAAGAGTTATTATATTCCCAAATTTTAGCCTTTAATCTTAATATTTATGTGTTTGCCAGGAAAAGTTTTCTAGGTGGAAAAAAAAACACCTAGACTCTGAAATGAAATGGAACAGTTGAGTTGGGATCTGATTTTCATGGTTATAAAAACCCAACAACAGGACTGTAGTCCAAATTTCTTTTTAAGTCTTACCCTGTAACTCACATGGACTCCTTGGGCTCTTGCTCTTTTGGTTGAATAGGAAAGGCCACTGAGAACTCAGTGTGCATTCATTAGCGCTGTGATCAGGACTTCTTCCATTCAGAAGGAGAACCTCAGAGTCATTCAAGTTCAAAAGGAGAGCTACCCATAAATACATCATCAAAAAGACTAGGCATTCAGCCGGGCGTGGTGGCGCACACCTGTAATCCCAGCACTCAGGAGGCAGAGGCAGGCAGATTTCTGAGTTCGAGGCCAGCCTGGTCTACAGAGTGAGTTCCAGGACAGCCAGGACTACACAGAGAAACCCTGTCTCGAAAAAACAAACAAACAAAAAAAAAAGACTAGGCATTCTAGCTTCAGGTAGAGATGGATCCAGGTATGCAAATAATGCTGCCAGGACTCCTTGTTTCTCCCCTCCTAGGCTCTGTCCTCCTTCTTAAGCAACTCTCTGCTTCACACTGCCACGCGACCGTTGCTGGAAGCCTCATGTAGAGCTCCATCAACACGACAATCCTGTCCGGGTTCAGTGAAAGCCTCAGGACCGAATTTTAAAATTAAACAAGTCCGATGTCTAGTTTGAGACTAGTTAACAAGGACCAGGGCACTAGTTCCCAAGATCTGGCTATTCTAGACTCACATTGGTGAAATTTCACAGGGCTCACCTAGAACACATAGGCAGAGGAGAGAAGATGGACAAAAAACCAGGGAAACCCTAGAGATGTGGCTTATGGAAAAAGAAAAAAAGGAAAAAGCAGATGCCTCTGACCGACAGCTGGCCAGTAGGGACAGTATTCTGTCTCCTCTGTTCTCTTCCATTCCACCTTACCTCAGCCCCTCTCAATACCTTGATCTCATGCAAGCAGGCATGGATGAAGGCTCTGTGCTTCAGTTCGACCATTTCCTCAATGAGCCCTATCTAAATATTTAATTTGAAACATCAGTCAGATACAACATTAGTTCCGCTCGCCTTTGATCCCAATGTAATTGCCCCTACGTTTTCATATATAATTCACGAAGGTACCAAGCTTATTGTTGACTCTGTCTCCCTTCTCATGACAGTTTGTGTTTGCTGCTCCAACAAATATCACAAACAGAGAAGGATCTTCACTAATGAATACAAAATGCCAACAACATTGCTAGGACACAGCATATGGCCAATAAATAATGAAGGGTAGCAAATGCCTCAGATCTTGTGAAATAATAAATATCAGGAAAGAAGAGGAGAGAAGAAATATTCCAACAATCCTATTCTTCAGGGTTCTACCGATGGACCCATGACCAAATTGTGGCTTTTCTCTCTTGAACTGGTTGATGCCCACAAGGTAGACCCATGAATGAACCCAGTACACGTTTCTGGAGATTATGGAGTTATGTTATAGCCCCATTCATGTTCAAACAATATCAGCATGCACATGGTGCAACTGTCAAGTCCCAGATGCCTAGTCTGAGACAAAGGTGCAAGGAGGAGAGCATCAGGGTAAAGGTTGGAAGAGGGGAAGGATGAACTCTCTAAAACAATGTTAGAATTTGTGTTTATACCTTATCTGACAAGGAGAGTTCAGAATCATACTGGACTGAGTGCTGCTTCAAAAAGCCTCCTGGTTACATTCGTAGCTTTCTCATGGCATCCCCCTGCCTCTAGCCTTGCTTCTTTGTTGCTCATGAAAACCATTGGATTTACCTGAGAGCAATTCTCTAATTCCCTGCCCAAGTTCCATCCATTTTTAGGAAGAGCTCATCTCTCACTGAACTAGGGTGATATTGTTGAGGTACTCAATGAAGAGATGTAAAATGGGCTTGGATTTGTAGCAGACAGGACCTTGCACTACTGGCAGACAGAGCCATGTTTGGAAGAACCTTTGATGCATTGGAAAGTTTTGTTTGAAAGGTTATTTCTTGGGGATTTCTTTGAGACAGTTGCACCGAGATTTAAATTGCTAAGGTTAAGCAGAACCAGGAGTGGAACTTCAAATTAACACAGGGGCCTGTCTTCACTTGGAAAGTTCCAGAACAGAGCCTTGTGAGCATCCGTCCTTGCCAGTGACCTGGTACGTTTATTTAACTGTCCAGCTGAAAGTTCACCCTGACATTTCAGCCTGAGGCAGAACTCTAGATTTATAGTGAAACCTCAGGCAGAGGACAGGACAGTTGCCCAACAGGGCTGGGAGAATGACTGGAATGGTTGGTCCAGAGGCTGCTGCTCTTCAGGTTTTCTTTCCCACTCTTCTCTCTGTACCAGGTGCAGACAGCTGCACTGTCCTCAGTGACTGGGAGGCAAGGGCCATGCAGAAGTTGGCAGTGGGCAGTTGCTATTCTCTGGGACAGGGTGAAGAGGCCTGGGGTGAAGGAAGGGATCCATATTCAGGAGCCAAGCAGGGGACAAGAGATGTTGCTTTGTAGAAAAAGGAGGGAGAAAGGGATGGCCTGAATGGAGAAAGGACTTTTTAAAAATTAATTTATTTCTTTTGGCATATTTAAAGAGGATTTTTTTTTTATTTTGCAAAAATGTTCCAGAACTTTCTAGCACTAGTAATCCATGCAAGGCTGGATGCAATGAACAAGGGGGCCGAGCAGCCCAAGTAGCTTCTGTTTCTCATACTATTTGGTCAGGTTCGTTTTCATATCTATTGTTTTTCATTGAAACTATTAGAAAAGACTGATTTAATTAAACCAAAATAAATCATAGGACCCAATTTTTTCCTACCTTTATTTTCTATGATCCAGGAAATAGGGGCTTTGTTCACCAGCTGTGTGGACTTTGGCAAATTATTTCCCCTCCATTGGCCCATTACCTCATGTGAAAAATGGGGCTTACAAGAATGTTTGCATCAGTGCTGAGCTTCTGTGATGCAAGGGCACTGCAGAGCTCCGTATGCAACAACTATGGGCATCACTAATATCATTCAAATGCCACGGCACCACGAAATGCATCATGGGAGTCTAGAAAAACAACCCCAAACAGTCAAAACAGGTGGTGGCCACAGCTGTCTCTTGGCTCTCATCTCTGGTCCTGTAGAGGAGGTTTGATGGATACTGATTCCAAGATGCTTCCTAATGTCCAGTGCATCAGAAGTGGGAAGAAGCAGTTGTGTGTGTGTGTGGGGGGGGGGGGGATGGACCCATAAGGAGAGGCAGGAGGCAGGGTCAATGGGTCACAGACACACCAGTCGTCAACTCCATGTAATAAATGATCTGCCCTCTGTCCTGCCCTGCATGCATCAGGGATAGGTCTGGAAAGAAGAGAAAAATGTGGAACGACACAAGTGGAAGCTGGAAAAGAAGTGTTCTTTTAGTGTGTTAAAAATGTACTCTACACTGTCATCACCTACCAACTCCTAGATTATGTACCCAGGGAAGATACCTGCAGCTAATCTGAGCCAGGCCTAGAATCATGGACTTGTTGAACTAAGGACTGAAAAAAGCTGTATGGATCAATTTACTGTATCACAGGTAACAGAAACATGAAGTAACTAATACACTGACRTTGTTTGTTTGTTTAATATAGTAAGTTCACTGGTATGAAGGCTTTAGGTTTAGTTGACTTAGAAGTTCAACAATGCTATCAAGTTCAGGTTTTTTTCCTGTCTGTATTAGTTTATGGGTTGTATTCTTGAATTTTTAGAAAGTGTTTGTCAGTAGTAGGTAGGGTACTCTTCTTTCTTCTTTCTAACCAATGACTGGGAAGGGATGGAGGAGATAGAGATTCCTCAACTACAGAGTGAAAGCTGCAGTTCTGTAGTCCTCTGAAATAATTCAGGACACGTGCTCTCACTTCTGGACCAATCACCGTGGCTAGGTAGGAACCTGTGACAGTTAATCCTGACTGTTAGCTTGACAGGATCTAGGATCACCTAGAAGACATCAAAAATTGCTGGAGGAGTTTCTACGTTGGGGTAGCTGAGTGGGAAGACCTACCCTGAATGTGGGAAGCACTGTCCCGATGGACTGAAGCCAGTGCTGAGACAGAGAAAGTGCATTAGCTTTCATCTTGGCTCTTCCTGACCGTGAGTGCAGTGTGAGCACCAGTGGGCAGACAAAACCAATTCTTAGTTCCTTAATTTGCTTTTGTCAGATATTCTGTGGAAATAACAATAAAGGTAATGATACAATCGGTGATATTTATTGGCTTAAGACTGGAATTTTATTTATTTATTTATTTATTTATTTATTTATTTATTTTGGTTTTTCGAGACAGGGTTCCTCTGTGTAGACCTGGCTGTCCTGAAACTCACTCTGTAGACCAGGCTGGCCT
>BDUI01000009.1:462501-476295 GCA_002335545.1 Apodemus speciosus
GCACAGAGCTAAAGAAAGACTTATCACCTGAAGAAATTCGGATGGCTGAGAAGCACCTTAAAAAATGTTCAACATCACTAGTCATTAGAGAAATGTAAATCAAAACAACCCTGAGATTTCACCTCACACCAACCAGAATGGCTAAGATTAAAAACTCAGGAGACGGCAGATGTTGGCATGGATGTGGAGAAAGAGGAACACTCTTACACTGCTGGTGGGACTGTAAGCTGGTACAGCCACTTTGGAAGTCAGTCTGGAGGTTCCTCAGAAAACTGGACACGATACTTCCGGAGGACAGGCCAATTTTATAAAGCAAAGAGTTTCACTTAAGTTAAGGAATATGATAGGGGCACTAGCTTAAATCTTATGAGCACCCTCCTGCCTATGCTACATCAAGGAGAATCACATCTTGGCAGGTGTATGTGTGTTAGGAAAATATCAAATTACCAGAGAGAAAGCAATGAGGTCTTGGGGTTTCTCAATCTATTTTGAAGGGATACTTCAGATTTGCCTAAGAGCCTCCCAATATGCCCCACCTCCTAAGATCTTAGATTGCCTCTCACACTGGCACCCTGTGGATGAGAGGTACCAATACACATGCTACTAGGGAATAAGTTGACATGTACCCAGTACACAATTATGGTGCAATATCTCAGAGACCACATGAAGGAAGGTTTCTATTTCATCCTAAAACATTAGGAAGCAACCTAAGCCATTAAGAATGGAGCGTAATTGAAGCCAGTAGTTAATGAGTACTTGTGGGGGAGAGAAAGGAAGAAATTTGGAGCCAGAGTGATCAAAGACACCACAAGAAAACCCACAGAATCAATAACCCTGGGTCCATAGGGACTCACAGAGACTGATCCAATAAGCAGCAAGCCTACATGGGGGCCTCTGTGTATGTGTTATAGTTGTGTAGCTTGGTCTTCTTATGGGATTTTGAACAGTGGGAGCAGGGGTCGTCTCAGACTTTTTTCCCAGCTCTTGGAACCCCCTTTCTCCTACTGGGTTGTTATAGCCAACCTTGAAATGAGGCTATGTGCTTAGTCTTATTGCAACTAGATATTCCATGTTTGGGGCATTTGGGATGCCTGCCCTTTTCTAAAGAATAAAAAAAGGAAGAGTGGATCAGGGAGATGGGGGAGAAACTGGGAGGAGGTGACAGCGATAAACCTTCAGAATATCACCAAAGGATTTGCTAGAGCTTTAACTACATATGAGATCAAGGTGAATGTCCAGGAGGTGTCTGGTAAAAATATCATCTTCCATTAAACTCAGAGCTCACTATGTGCACAGCTAACATGTTCTCCTACATGCTCTGAGTAATGAAAAATTATTAATTAATCCAATAAAAGTACTACTAGATTGACAACTTCATTTCATCATGGAAGAATCAGTTGTGTAGCTTGGTCTTCTTATGGGATGGACTTGTAGGAAATTGCTTGGCTAAGGATGAATGAGTCATGAAGTGATCATTAGTAGGATGCAGTCACATCCCTGGCCCTTGGCTCTGTGAGCATGGCTTGCTTGGTATCTCTGCATTGAGAGACAATCCAGTTCTACTCTGTAATATAGAATGAGACGGAAGGACAGACACGAGCCTTTGTGTGGACATAAAAGAATCTGACAAACGGCAAGGACCACTGTCTCTAGGATCAGCTTGCCTCAAATCCACAATAAAACCAGCTATGAGCTCTTGAGTAAGTTACATGATTTCTGTGTGACTCTCTTTCCATCATTTGTGTAAAGGGACTAATTACATCACCCCTACCACGAAGAATTACGGCAATTAGATTTGACAGCACTTAATACAGTACAGTCCACTATAGTAAGGACTTAACATAGTATAAGCCAAGAAAGTGTCCAGTATCCGTTGGCTGTTACAGACTGAGTATCCCTTATCTGAACTGCTTGTGAATAAAGGTAGGGTTTTTTTGAATATTTGCATATACATAATGAGATCCTTTCAGATCAGACTCAGGTTTAAACACCACTTCATTAATGTCTCATACTCTCATTATGCACACAACCTAAAATAAAGCATATAGAATACTTTCACTGAGCTTGAGTTGACTGCCTGTGACCCACCCGATGAGTTCAGGAGTGGACTTCCCCTTTGCAGCTCTGTGTAGGTACTCAGAAGATTACAGATCTGGAAGCATTTGGGGGTTCTACATTTTAGATGAGAAATGTTCATCCTGTAATAGATGCAGAGAGGCAACTGTGCTCCAGGACATAATCATTGAGGCAAAAAACAAAACAAAACAAAAGAAAACCTACCATGGCCAGGGAAAGCAAGATGAACAGATGCCTGGAATGAGGCAGAAAGGGCCAGTAGAGAAAGAAGTAGCATGCCTTTGAGAAGTCTGGCTCTACCTTCAAGAGCTGAGACTCTACCGTGATTTTTCAGTGAATGCCTCCACTCCTGCTACTCAGTTAGCTAAAGTGGCTTAGGTGACCTGCAATCTATAGTGGCTGAGACAGAATTTGAATCCCAGACCCCTGGCTTTTTTGTCCAGCTGTTGATTATCACCATATGCCAACTTATTGAGAACCTTGATGTAACTCATGGAGAAACATGTCCCGGAGGAAGAAGCAGTTCTTTGCAGCTGGCAGCAGATTGTGTCTGGAATTAGATTTAGAGTGCCTGGCTTCACAAGACACTGACTTCTGAACTTCCAGCTGCTGCAGCCGGCGCCAGACCAAAGCTGCTGATGGTGCTGGAGAGGTTTAAGGCCCCAGAGACGTGCCTGTAAGATGCTTGGCTCAGTAACTGTCTTATGGCATCATCTAGATATTGATTCAAGGGGCAGTTATGGACTGTGAGGCTAACTGTGGGATTGCCATGGATTTTGGGAACAGATTACAGACCCCAATGGATCCTCCAAAATCCTGCTTGTTTACTTCTCCTTGTCTAGGACAGCTGAAATTTTACTCGATGTTGCTAGCCATGGGCCTCTTCTGTCGATGCTCAGTGGGGTGCAGACTTATCTCCTGGTGTTGTGAAACAACCACCTGACTGGGCCAGCCCAAGAAGCTACACTGTGTATTAATAAGCCATTCAGCAAGCTCCCTCTCCCTGCATGACCCTGATGGAAGAAACCCAGGATTATTCTTTGAAAGCACTCTGCAATATTTTTATCCATATCTGCTGGGAAGAGCTATGGACTGAGAGGATACATGGAGTGAGATTTAAAAAGAAAAAAAATTTGTGGTTGTGAAACATCAAATCACATGGAGACTGGTTTTTAATTTGAGCCTCAGTGGTTTAGTCTGTTAAATGGATACAGTAGTGGGGAAGCTCTCTGCTTAACGTTCATGTGAAGTAACTAAAAACAAAGCATCTTATACGCCTTCAAGAAGCTGGCCGTAATTATTGTACCGAATACAATACTCAGAGATAGAAAGGATCTAATTAGATATATGATCTGTTCCCATCTTATTTCAGAGTTCTCCTGGATCCACCTCAGTTATAGTGTGGCAGCAGGCTAAATTTCTGTTGATAAGGACCAATGTTTTTAAGCTTTTGCCTAAAACTGAGCCACCATACAAGATGCTGATTGGCTGGCACCAGTTCTATTCTGTTGGGTATTAAATAATGAAGGTGGGGGAGCTGGTTATTAATGCAGAAGGCGGCAGGGGGCGGGGGGGGGGAAGCAATGAATAGAGACACAAAAATAGCCTCAGTAATTATAAGCCTTACAAAGCCTGTTGTGACGTACTGTGTGAGTCAAAAATGAAATGTGTGTGACATGAATCATTCTGTGAATAAGGGAAGGAATCTTATTTCCTAAAGTGGATTTCGTCAGCAGTAATGCTCCATGCTGAAAAATGTGTACTCTTCAGCCACATATCCAAATGGGATAAATTTGCTTGGCATGGGGAGATGGGGGAAGGATTGTGGGAGGGGTTGACTAGAAAAGGGACCGTGAGTGGGATGTAAAGTGAATAAGTAAAATAATAATAATAATAATAATAATAATAATAATAATAATAATAATAAAAATTTCTTAAAACAAAAGTGAAACCAAAATTCTCATGGTGATTTAGCATGATCTCAGCTCTGAACTCACCTTAGTGGGAAAATTATAACATACTTAAGTTAGTGTATCAACCAGTCTCTGCCTCTTTGAAAACACATGATAGCAGTTTTGGCTTGGGAATTGCAATAAGCACACAATGATGATCCTGGCAAGCTGTGCAGTTCAGTGAGGAAGGCATGGGGATGAGAGGAGAGAAGAGCATCTATACTAGGTGGGCAGAGTAATCCCGTGTGTTTGCAAAGTGGAGTCAGGAAGCAGGGCGGGTACTGAGGCTGAACTGAGACTTGTTCTAAGCATCAGGATATCCAGTCTGTCCTCTCTCTCTGGGATGCTCTACCAGAGCATCCTCTGGATCTACAGAATGGGCATTTACTTCTCCTGGTTCTACTGGTACTGGGAGAAGAGTCTGCTTCCTGACCTCTGGGTGTCACCTTCTCACTGTGGCCTCACACAATAGAAAGAGTACGGTGGCCTTTAGGGTCCTCATTTGTAAAAGAGTTCATATCCTTTTTGTGTGGGTTCCACCTTCATGGCTCTAATTCCTTCTCAAAGTCCTCAGATCTTCATATAACTCCAGTGCCTCAAGGTTAGGTTTCAACATATACATTTTGGGCCTTCACAAATATTCAAACCGTAATACATTTCAGTCATCTTCTTCCTAATGGTAGGCATCAGTGTATTGGTACTTGTAAAACTTGGCTTAAGGTTTTCATTGATTTCATTAACTAATCCAACAGAGTTCCAATTTGTTGAAAGTCTAGACATTTCCACTAGGACTTTGATAAATGGGACAGAGAGAAGGTCCATACGAATTGGAGAGATTACTGTTAATAAAGGCTTCAGAATAGCCCTGTCTGCAGATGGCAAAATAGACCATTTGTTTACAGGACTTATGGTTGTTATACAATGGGACAAGTAGGCTCACATCTGTAGAGTTTCAAAGGTCGGGCAGAAGAGCTGAGGATTTATGATCTGACAACCAGGAAACTGCTGAGCACTTATCAAGCCAGTTATCATCACCCCTACCTGGTGTCAAACAGAGAATATGTCAAGTTGCATGTCATTAGCTCTTTGGCAGCAGGAGATTTCACTAAACCTCATTTCTGAAGGGTTAAACACGCTTGAGGTTTTAGGGTACCGTGGTAGTTTCAGCGTGCACCTTTCTGTACTGCCTCCTGTTTCTGCTTGTGTGCATGGCATTTTCTGTCTATGGTCACCTTATTGCAGTCCTTCCTTGATTGTCAACAGCTAAGGTATCATCTTGCTCAGTTCTGTAATCATCCAAGTTAGGCCAAGCTTTGCTGAAGGGATGGAAACTTCCAGACTGTTGTGATTAAAGTCAAGTTTGTTTCTAGTGTGTGCTGCATGTCAGTTGTAAGTGAGAGATTAGAAAGTGACATCCATCATAGTCATTTGATCCTCAGAGCAACGGCTGTGCAAGGGAACATGGGTCACCTTGTGCCAACTCCGGAGGTCACATATGGCTCTCCGGACACTTGTTGTTGGTCAAAGAAGCAAGCTAGCTGAGCCTGCTTTCAGCTCAGCAGGAAAGTTTAATCTTCCCCTGATGAAGAACAAATCACATAATTGATGACATTCCTTTCTGTGATTGGCCTCTGCAATACTAACAATGCTAACATACCAAACGCTTCCATTCCCCCAACACCTTCTCCTCGTCTCCACTGCTTGCTGTATCCAGGTAACGATGGAGCTTGATCTTTCCTTTCTTTTGTTCAATCCTCATAGTAAGTAAATGTGGAGTCATCATTGATCATGGCGAACATGGTTGATTCATATAGTATTTTGGGGAGGAGAAGCTATGATAATCTCTATTTTACAGATGACTAAGCTGAGTCACAGAGAGGCTGTGACATGAAGAACAGCATAAAGCCAGTAAAAACCAGACAGCCTGTCTCTAGAGTTTGTCTTAACTTCAATAGCAATTATAAGTGCTTACTACAGTCTAGCTCTGTCTTAATTGTATCCATTCCTGTTCATTTGCCTCCTATAGAAACCCCTCTGTAGGTACTTTAGTTATTGCCATTTGACATGTAGAAAGCTAGGGCCCAAAGACTCGACTTTCTAGCATGCAATACACACTAGAAACAAACTTGATTTTAATCACAACAATCTGGAAGTTTCTATCACTTCAGCATAACTTGTACGAATCTGGATGATTCCAGAACTGAGCAGGATGATACCTTAGCTGTTGATAGTCAAGGAGAGAATGCAACAAGGCTAGTCTTGCAGAGAAGTAGGTGGCAGAGCTGGGGTTTAAGCCCTAGCCTCAGGCTTCAAGGCCAGCATTCAATCTACTGTGCCATATTGCCAACCCTTTCGCTTGTTTCTAGCCTACTACATCCAGGCCTGCACAATGGAATCAGATGGTCTTGAAGCCGAATTCAACAAAGAGAACACTCATATGGGACTAGCTGATCTTTTTATATTAGCTCAGGGAAAATTCAAAGTGTGTGCCTTTGTGGTTGATGTGTAACTCACAAACAATACATTCCAGTGGGTCTAAACTATCCAAATGAGACTGAGAGTGGTGGTCCTCAACTTTCCTAATGCTGAGGCCCTTTAATACAGTTCCTCATGTTGTGGTGACCCTCAACCATAAAATCATATTCATTGCTATTTCATAACTAATTTTGCTATTGTTATGAACCATAATGTAAATATCTGATATGTTACCTTTAAAGGAGTCACAACTTACAGGTTGAGAACAGGAGCAAGGAGGACAGTCATGGGTACTGAGTTCTATTAGAGGCTCCATGCTTCATGGTGCCTTATATCTACCTGTGTAGCGTGGTGTGTTCTTTCATTTAGATCTGCATTCATTGACTCCTTAAATGGGTATTTCTGAAACCCCACTAAGCCTGAGGCACTATTTGAGAAACTGGGGGAGTGAAAATGAGCAGATAGATATCTGCCTTCCAAGGAAGAGCCAAGTAACACACAAACTAGTGAATGAGAAATGCTGAGGGTCGAGGGAACATGAAGAATGGGCATGAATAGGGGGTAATGGGGAGGGGAGGAGCTTATTTAAACTGGATGTCCATGAAGATCTTCAACAGTACTGGAGGAGGTTATGTAGGTAGTACTATAGGTTATAGCTGATGTAAAGGTCCTGGGGTAGAATAAGGTTTGAGGATCAGCAGACAGGCCAGTGTCCCTGGCACAGAGCAAGGAATCCAGATGAAGCTGGGGCCTAAGAGCCACGGAGATAAGGGAGGACACCAATCGCCCAGGCCTTCACAGGCCAACCTTCAGTCCTGTGTATCTTCCTTAGACTGGGAGAAGGTGCCTCTGGGGAGCTCTAAGAAGGACACCCCATTCAAAAGTCACACTCCAACTGCCAGGCACAGAGTAGGAAAACAAGGGCTCCCCAAGAGTGCACAGTTGAATAAAGAACAGTATAGTCAAAGCATGGTTGGGGCGTCATGAAGGCTGGCCTGAAGTTTGCCAGTTAATTGGGATGGATGTCCATGAGGACATGCTGGGTGGAAGGCTGGAATGTAGGTAACATTTGGGTTTTCACAACTTCCCATGTGACCACAGAAGACTGGGCAGAAGTATGAAAGGGTGGATGTGTGATAGGCACAGGGCCACATGGCTTATGAAGAGTGGAGATTGTTTTCTTCCCCCTTCTGAGTAGGACTGAAGCATCCACACTTTGGTCTTCCTTCTTCTTGGGTTTCATATGGTCTGTGAGAAAATAATCATGGTAGGTAGAAGGATGGAAGGATCTAAGGGAGGGAGAGAGGACAGGGAGGGAAAAAGTGGGGTAGGATCAGATGTGGGAAGACTGGGGACAAGAACAGAAGGTCAGGAAATTAAAAGCAGGTGTGTAGCAGTGGGGGATGGGGAACTGGGGGTAGCTACTAGAAAGTCCCAGATGCCAGGGACCCAAGAGGTACCCAGGATCCAACAGGGATGACATTTGCCGAAATACCCAACAAAGGGGAGAGAGATTCTGTAGAGACCATATCCACTGGATAGGCATGGCTCCTGGTTGAGGGATGGGGCTACTCACCCACCCCCAAAATACTAATTCAGAACTGTTCCTGTTAAAAGGAAATGCAGGGCCAAAGAGTGGAGCAGAGAAAGGCCACCAGAGACTGCCTCACCTAGGGATCCATCCCATCTGCCGACACCAAACTGTTGCTGATGCCAAGAAGTGGCTACTGACAGGAACCTGGTGTAGCTGTCTCCTGAGAGGCTGTGCCAGAGCTGGACCAATACAGATGCGGATGCTCACAGCCAACCAGCAGACTAAGCATGGGGACCACAATGGAGGAGTTAGGGGAAAGACTGAAGGAGCTGAAGGGGTTTGCAACCCCACATGAAGAACAGCAATATTAACTAACCAGATCCCCACCCCCAAGAGCTCCCAGGGACTAAACCACCAACCAAAAAGTACACATGGGGAGACCCATGGCTCCAGCTGCATATGTAGCAGAGGATGGACTCAGTGGGCATCACTGGGAGGGGAGCCCCTTGGTCCTGTAGAGGCTCCATGACCCAACATAGGGGAATGCCAGGGCAACAGGGAAGGAGGGGTGGGAGGGTGGGGGAGCTCCCTCATAGAGGCAGGGGGAATGGGGGAGGGGATAGGATTTAACTGGGAAGGAGGATAACATTTGAAATGTAAATAAATAAAATAACCAATAAAATTTAAAAAAAAGAGTGGAGATTGCTCTTTGGCATTCCACTATGGGGCTAGAGAGATGTCTCAGTGGTTAAGAGCACTGCTGTTCCTTCAAAAATCCCAAATCCAATTCCCAGCACCCATGGGAGAGCTCACAACTGCCTGTAACTCCAATTCCAGGGGATCTAATGCCCTTTCCTGGCCTCCAGGGGCACATGTGTGTGGTGCATAGACAGTCACAGAGACAAAATATCAGTATACATAAAAATAAGATGATAAAATTTAAAAAATTCTAGTACATTTGAATTGGTCACTGTTAAGAATTTGTGGCCCCCAAACAATGTGTCTAAGCATCTGGACTTATATATAAGCATATATAGTATTATAGCTACTGTATCTATCTCATATGTATATATACATTATCATTCATATACAGTATATACTGAGTATAGACTGTTACTGTTCTAGCTGACTGTCATTGTTTAGACAGATGTTCCTCCCATGCAAATGAAAGTAGGGTGATTGGACAGTCCTTCCTACTGAAATAAGAAACAAATAAAAGAGAACCCCCTTTTTTGAAACCAAAACAACAGAAACAAACATGCATTGGCAAGGATGCATAGAAACTAGAGATCTAGCCTACTACCGGTGGGATTCAAAATAGTAAAGCTAAGAGAGAACAATGTGGTTGTTTTCCAAGAACATCAACACTGGGTTACCACAAGGTCGATTATTTTCATTGTGGGGTAGAGACTCCAAATGCACTGACAGCAGTCCTGAGATACTGGACACTCATATTTACAGAAACTTTTCTCACAACCATCAAAAATAAAAATAACCCAATTGCTGTAGCACATATGTATGATTGCATACCATAAAGCCTCACAGGGCAAGTCAGTTCTGAATCATGATATGTTGAAGACATTATACTCAAAGCAATAAGCCAGACATACAAAAGTCAAGTATTGTATCTTTTCCACTCAGTAGAACATAGAATTAGCCAAATCTAGAGATAAAGATGCTCTAAGAATGGGTTTCAAAGGTTGAGACAGTGAGTTATGGAGAGCTAGTGTTTGATAGGCGGGATTTCATTTGGGGAAGATGAGAAAGAACAGGGGAGGGGCCGTGATGATGGCCGTTCAACAATGAGAATAAAAAGTTGTCAAATTGTATGCTTAAAGGGGGCGGAAGGGGTAAGTGTTATGCTCGGCAGACATACTTTATCACACTTTCAAAAGCGATAAAGAGGGAAAGGAAGAGCCTATGGCTGAGGGTCTACACCATCAGTGTCCCTTTCCCAAAAAGGTCAGGGAGAACGCCAAGGACCCTTCCGCTTTCTCTTCTTGGAAGCCCACGTGAAATGGGACCTGATGCTTTTCTGTGGGCCACATTTCATAGCATTGGCTTTCTCCCTTCTACCCTGGAGGGGCAAGGAAAACTCTCCAGGATACATCCTTTCTCTTGCATAAGAGTTCATAATGAGTTAGGCATGTTTGGCCTTGGATAGGTGCTGGTGAGCATGGGTCAGAGAGACGGCCTGTGAAACAGCCTTGGCTGGAGCATCACCCTTGGAGGGGAACAGGAGTTGCTGTAGAAGATGACAGAAGCACGTGCTGGCTGGCAGGGCCAAGAGCTATGGTGCTCCAAAGAGAAGAGAGGCAGGAATCACATTAGAATTTCCAAAGATTCCCCCGCCCCCAAGAGTCCAGGGCTGGTTGTATTTAACCTTGTCTTAAGCTTCTGCATTTTATATATGTTTTAAAAATTATTAGTACATATTAAGTGCACAAATTAAATGGGTCGATTGTGTCATTCACACACACACACACACACACACACACACACACACACACACACACACACACCCCAGGCTTATCCCTAAAGACTACTGCACATAAACATTTCTCCCCAGGGAAGGGAGAAGTTCATTCCACTTGGTCAAAAGCATCCAGGTGCCACAAAAGTGCCTTCTCTGTGCCTGGCAGCCAGCCAGATGGGAGACTGACTGCCTCCGTTGCTGCACATTTCAAGTGCCTTTTAGAAACGAGGACAACCTGCTTCCCATCCTCCTTGCTCAGTAATCACTATGTACCCAGGAAGCAGAGGATGTTCCATATCTGGTGTGGATAAGTGGCTTGGCAGACACCTGCCAATCTGGCACAGGCTGTAGTTTTCAACCTGTGTAATACCTAGCAAAGCAAACAGAGCCTCCAGGGGGAAAAAAAACCCACCCTCAGCTGAGGCAGCAGTGGAAGAGCTAACTCCTTGCTGCAGGTCTGGGTCAGTATGGTTGATCGAAGGAGTGGAAAGTAATTCAGGACCACCCTCCCCGCCATCCCCTGCTGAATTTCCCTGGAGAATTTGTAGCTGCAAAAGCTACTTAACCAGTGAGGACAAAGACTTAATTGTTGGCAAGGATAGGTGGAAAAAGAAATGCTCCTGGGTGTATGCAGCCCGTGGCTGCAATCCTGTGTAGTGATGTTTACCTCTCTCTTCCTGTCTTTGCTGGGGTCTGAGAAAGGGCTAGCGAATTTGCCTTTCTTCTGATCCACTTACTTGCCTTTCTGGCTTGCAAATCTGAATCTGAGGTCTGAGTCTGTCCCTCCCCTGATGTGCCCAGCTGTCTCTTTCTTATTTACCATTCTCTTTAAACACGGAGAGATCAAAGCCTCCCCTGGTGGTGAAGTACACTGCTCAGGTAGGCTGAAGAACTCAGGTAACTTGGAGCCCCCTGCAGTGCTGTGCTGAAACCAGCCTGCTCCATTCCATTTTCTACAAACCCATGGAAGTCAGAGGAAGCTGCCGCCTGCTTCCCTGGTTGGTCCTGTTAATTGATCCCACATGTTTCCTCCGCTGCCTGATGAGAGAGATTACAGTGTCAGGTTGTGCTAGAGACCAAGACAGAGCAGCTTCCCCTGACATCTCTGTGATCCTGAGCAGATGCATGCTCGGGGCAGGGCGGCATGACCAGCAGGCCATTTAGGGTCTGCATGTGTCAGAGGGGATTGACTGGTGTGGCATGAAGAGCTGGGCAAAGCCGCTGGCAGGGCATCCTAGTGTGAAGGCCTCCAACACGAGTGGGAGGCAGGAGCAGCCCAGGCCTGACACTGCTGAGGCTGGATGAGGCACCATTTTATCCCTGGAGATACTGTGACCAGATGGATGGTGGGGACTCTAGTCACACTATTGTGTTCAGTAAGGAATTTCCATTTACCAATGAGGGAAGAACAGGATCCAGAGAAGTCAAGGAGCTTGCTAAAAATCACCCAGCTAAGTGGCAAAGTCTGGACATGAACTTAGTCTTGTTGGGCAGGTTTGCACTTCCTTCTCATGGAAAGGGATGGCTGATGGTTTAGGCAGTTCTGCAGAGAGTTAGTAAGGGTGCAGAGAATGCTCAGGATTATTTCCTCCAGGCCCATTCTCAGATCCATCCTCTTTCCCATCTGATGCATGAAGGGCTAGCAGACTCAGAAGGGCTAGCAGGCTCAGAAGGTCTGTGGTAGAGTCTGAAACTCTATACCTTGGTTTTTTTTTTTTTTTACTTAACTTTTAATTGAAATATAATTAAATCATATCCCCTCTTCCCTTTCCTCCCTCTCACTGCTCAGGCATTCCATGCCTCCTCACTTCATCTGATTCATGGCTTCTGTATCTTTACTTGCTATTGTTATGTATGTTTATTTAAATACATAAGTAACCCACTGAATCCATTTGGCATTGCTTGTGTGTATATGATCTTAGGGCTGACCACTTGGTATTGTGTGTCCACTTGGGGTTCATTCTTGAGGAAGGCCATTCTCCCCCTCTCTGCTGTGTTTAGGTGCTCTCAGTTCTTTGTCTAGAAGGGAGGATCTGTGGGATTTCCTCCTTCTACGTTAGCATGTCTATTGATGTTCTTGTTCAGGTCTTGCTTAGGAAGTGTAGTACGCTGGGTGAAGCTTCCTTATGACTTCAAGGACACAGAACGGTGCAGCCGATTCTCCAGCTCTTGCAATCTTTGACCCACCTATTTCTTGAATTTTTTCTTTTAAGTTTTAGAGGCAGAAATCATGTTCTAGATGTTTCCAGTAGGATCATGTACCTTGTGATCAGTTGTTCTATGCATTTTGATCATTTGACTTTTCTATAATGGTCTCTGTTGCAGAAGGAAGGTTCTTTGATGAGGATGAAGGTTACACTTCTTTGTGGGTATATGCCCTGACCCGTGGGGCTCAGTTATTCATGGGTCTGAGGAGGATCCGGCCTGAAAGCAGAACGGGCGAGACAAGAGAGCGAGACCCTGCGAAATCTTTGTCAAGGTCTGTTTATTGTAACAAAGGTAGGGGGTTTTAAAGAGTAAGGTGAGGGAACAAAGAAAGGCGATAAATCTGAAACAGTCAAGTGAAACGTCCTCGGAATGCAAGGGTGAGGGAGATTAGGCAAAGGTCAGTTTTCTGATTAACTAGTTCCCGCATGAAGCTCCGATGAGTAAACATTTGGTCAGTTTATTGCTTAGCCAGTTCCTGGAACAGCAGGTGGAGAAGAATGCTGAATCCATTGCATACGTGACTTAGGAGCATCTGTAAGATGGTAGCACTCCAGCCCCTTAATTTTTAGGCACTGTCTCCAACAGGTATAAGGACAAGTATTTAGAATATAGTTAGGATTTTTGTTGGCTTATTAAAGTGGAGGTAGGAGGCTCTCTCCTAAGATCCATGACCTCATTAGCCCTGGGTAGTTGGTTAGATTTCCAATACCAGGCATGATTTCTTTCCTGGTCAAGTTGGCCTTAAGTCCAATTAAGCAGCCGTTGGTTACTGCCCAGGTGTGAATGCCCCTATTGCACTCTTTTTTATAAATTTTTTTTTTGAAAAGGGAAGTAAAGGGAAATAAAAATACTTTATGATAACATTAAAGATTTACATGGAAAATATTTCAGATAAACACGTTAAAATTGACAATTTTCATGGAAAATTAAAGAGCAAAGTGGTAGACATGTAAAACATTGCTAAATTAATTGAAATATGGGATAGAAACATTTTATGATAGAATTGAAGATTTACAAGGAAAATATTTCTGATAAAATTGTAGAAAAACATGTTAGAATTGAAGATTACCATG
>BDUI01000009.1:477400-494820 GCA_002335545.1 Apodemus speciosus
TGATGTTGCCATGTGGCCTTGGTTTCTGTTGGTAGGGTTCTTGTGCTTGCCTTTTGCCATCTGGTGCTAGTTGGTATTGTTGTCTCTGGCTGGAGTTTGTTCATCCTGTGGGCCTGTAAGCCTGTGTCCTTACTCCTCTGAGTTCAAAAGTGAAAGCACTACTGTGAGATCTCTCTCTCCTAGCAAGCTATGCATAGAAGGCTGTGGAGTCTCCTGGCTCTCTGGTGCAAATGGCTGTGGGAAGACTTCCGTCCCAGCTGCTCCTCTGATCTTAGGCCCTGTGTGCTCCTAGCTGGGTCCCCTCAGAGAGAAGGTGGAGATCTACCTGTATGCTCAGAAGTGAAAGATCTGCCGGGAGATCACTCTCTCTGGTGGGCTGTGCACAGAAGGCTGTGGATTTTCCTGGCTCCCTGGTACCAATGGCAGCAGGAAGACCCCCTACTGCACCCTTAGGGGCTATCTTGTCATGCTGGCTGTTGTGATTTATAGGCATCGCAGCGGCTAGGTAGGACCATCGGTTACTTCCCTCTCTCAGTAGCTTGTCCAATTACCTCCAGTACTCTTCTAGCTAGTCCTCAGGGAGGATGCTTTTAGGTCAGATCCAGCTCAGTCCTCCCTGTTGTGTGTCCCAAGTACTTAGAGTCTTCAGCAATAGAGACTTACCTTCAACCTCTGGGAGGCAACCAAGGGTAACAGCAATAGCCTATATTGTTTGGGGGTCTCCTTGACTCTCCTGACCAATAACTCAAAAGAGGGATTATCATGTGTGATGCTTTGTATATGCTCAGCCCAGGGAGTGGCACTATTAGAAGGTGTGGCCCTGTTGGAGTAGGTGTGTCACTGTGGGTGTGGGTTTAAGACCCTCACTCTACCTGCCTGGAAGTCAGTCCTCCACTAGCAGCCTTCAGATGAAGATGTAGAATTCTCAGCTCTGCCTGCACCATTCTTGCCTGCATGCTGCTATGCTCCCACCTTGATGATGATGGACTGAATCTCTGAACCTGTAAGCCAGCCCCCAATATAAGACTTTTCTGGGTCATGGTGTCTGTTCACAGCAGTAAAACCCTAAGACATCATGCTTGGCACTATTGTTTTTGTTAGATAATCTATTGCTCTTGGCAGGAGCATTATCAGCCCAAGTGGCTTAACCTCATTTATAAACTACACACACACAGACACACACACACACACACACACACACACACACTCATACACACACTCACACTCACATATGTTATATATGCTATATGCTATATAAAATATATATTATATATGTGTATGCGTATATATATGCACATTTAAACTCACACTTATACACATATGCTTTACATATAATTTTTGGTAAGTAAAGAGCAATATGATTCCTTATGGCTGGCTTTTCCAAATAGCCTCACTGTTCATTTTTCATTCTTCCTCCATCTCCTGTATTGACCCCTCTCCTCACATCCAATTAAATCCCCCCAGTCCATTTTCTCATTTCCCCCTTTATACCACTTGCTTTTAGAATAATTTTCTCTCATATATTACTTTACAACCACAATTTCCCCTTTCTCTTCTCCCCCAGTTTCTCCTCTCCGTAACTCTTCCGCAGATCTGTTGCCCCCTCCATTGTCCCTCAGAAAAGAGCTGGCCTCCCAGGGATATCAACCAAACCCAGCATAACAAACTACAATAAGACAGGGCACATACCACCACATCAAGGCTAGACAAGGCCACCCCACAGGAGGAAAAGGCTTCCAGAAGTAGGCTAAAGAGTCAGGGACAATTCCCTGTTAGGATTCCTACAAGAACACCGAGCTACTCAGCTACAACATACATGCAGAGGACCCAGGTCAGATCCTACAGGATTGCTGATCTCTGCAAGTCCCGGCAAGTCACAGTCAGTTAATTCTGTGGACCATGTCTCATGTTAAGTCTATGACTGACCCCTCTGGTTCCTCTAAACCTTCCTCCCCTTTCTGGCATGACTCTTACCTTTTAAAACTTCCTCTACAACACAAGCCCTGCATCAAGATTCCCTAGCAGATGCAAACTCTCCCTCCCAGCACCAGGTAGACCTAGGCAGCACTATTCTCAAGACAAGAAGAATCAACGGGTCTCAGAAGTCAAGGTGACAGTGTGCAGCCTTTGCCCAGGCTTTACCTGAGGTTCTTTCATTATTTAACTGACCACGCACTAACTTCCACATAATATCCAAAGTCGATACAGTTGTCACCAGCACTGACAGTCTCCTTACTATAACCCTGTACTCTACCCTCCCAAGGAATTCATCTTGCTTCTACTGCCTTTCAAATCTGATCCTGTAGCTGTGGTGTTCTAGGCTCACTGCTAGTTTGCACACATGCCTTTTCTACACCCATACAGGTCTTCCTGATTAAGGAATTATATGTTTATTGCTCTCAGTTCAGGAGTGTTTAATATATGATCTAGGATTTAGTATTGAGATGCCATAAGAGTTAAGAGTTTGTAAAGTTAGCAAGAAAGAGGAGAGGAGAGGGGAGAGGAAGGGAGGGGAGGGGAAGGGAAGGGAAGGGAAGGGAAGGGAAGGGAAGGGAAGGGAAGGGAAGGGAAGGGAAAGAAAGAATCCAGCTTGACTGGGTCTTTCCTAGCTTCAGATTCATAGAAAAAAATTCAATGTGCATGTGGATTGAGCAAGGCTGTCCTGTTCTCTGCTGTGGCTTTGACTGGCCTAACAGTTTGCTTTCTTCTTAAGCCTCCGACTGTGCACATTCATGTGTATGTTTGGACACACATACTACATTGCCACAAGTTCTTGTTGAGTCAAATGTTTTAATAGATTTCCATTCCCTTTAAAATCTTGAGAAAAAGCATGGAGTCCTCTTTAATTCTCTAGAGTGAAAATTGTGGGCAATATTTCAGGTTTAAGATTTGTGTGTGTGGTGTGTGTGTGTGTGTGTGTGTGTGTGCATGTGTGTATGCATGTATGTATGTGTGTGGTATATGTATGTTATATATATGGTGTGTGAATATGTACATGTATGTATGTATGTATATATGTATGTGTGTGTGGTATGTGAGTGTGTGTCATGTATATATATATTCGTGTATGTGGTATGTTAGTATGTGTCTGTGTGTTATGTGTATTATGTGGTGTAAGTGTGTGTGGTATATGTGTATAGTATATTTTTGTATGTATGAGTATGTGTACATGTGTGTATGAGTGTGTGAGTATGTGTGTGTGGTTAGTTTTTGTGTGTGTGGTATGTGTGATGTGTGGGTGTATGTGGTGTGTATGTACATGTATGGTGTGTGTGTGGTATATGTATATGTGTATATGTGCTTGTGTGTGTCTGAGGGCATGTGTGGTGTGTATATGGTATGCATATGTAAGTAAGTTTATGGATGGTTTGTTTGGTGTGTATGTATGTGAGTGTGTGGTGTTTATGTGTGTGTATGTGAGTGTGAGGTATCTATGTATACTGTATGTGTGCATATATGTAAGTGTTTGGTGTATGTATGTGGTTTGTATATATGTGGCTTGTGTGTATGATGTATGTATGTGAGTTTATGGTGTAGGTATATGTTTGAATATGTGTGTTTGTGTGAGTGTGAGGTGTGTATATGTATGTTGTATGTGTGTGTGGTGTATGCATTTGTGTGTGTGTGAGGTGTATGTGGTGAATGTGTACATAGCCTGTGTACATGAATCAGTACTTACTTTTTCAAAGCCAGCTTCTTAAGGAAGCTCTGAAAGCTTCTCCCTGTGACTTGAACCTGAAACCGTCAAAGCCATAATGGGAAGAAAATGCAGAGGCGCACATCTGAAGCAGCGCTAGCTGTGGGCTCATATAGTCATTCCAGTAGGAAAGTTCTCTGTAGTTCAACTGTAGCAGTTCCCTCGCTGCGTTTGAGTTCAGTATCCACTACTGACCCCCAAGCATGGCTTAGTGCATAATGACAGATTTAACAGTCATTTGACAAACAGCATCTGAGCTATGTTATGCTTATAACACTTGCCATGTTATATGCAAATTATTCTTAAATTCTTCTATGGTGATAAGACATGGCAATTGGCTTCATGACATATTCATTAGATATGGCGAGAAAAGAGCAATAGAAACACACAGAGAAGCAATTATATAAATCATTAGCAAAATCGAGATGGGTGCCATTAAGAAAACTTCCCCAGGAGCTACAAGAAAGAACCACTGCTCAGACCAGTGCTCTCAGGTTACACTGCTGTCACACAGAGGGTGGGGGACCAGAAGGAGAGAGCTAAAGACAACAGGGGCAGCCTGTGCAAAGATCCTAGGACAGGAAAGAGAATTGTGCTGTGTGCTTAGAACTTAGCAGCAATCACTTGAGAGGAATTATCAGCTGAGGTAGGAGAAAGACACAGAGACAAGCTGGTAGCTTCATGAACAGGATAAGGAGATCAATTTCACCTAACACTTAGTTAAAGGGCATTGCGAGTTCAAAGCTAAGGGGTGACTGGGTCCTGTATATTAAGGAGTGTTGTAGCAAGTGACCTGTAGGGGAGGAATGGTAGAGATGAAGACTTTGGTGAAAGGTCAGAAACATTTATCCTGGTTCCAGATGGTGGCCAGACTGGGGTCTGTGCCACAGAATAGAATGGATGCATTTGGATGCATTTGTAGAAGGGATGCAATTTGTTGATGGTTCTAATGCGGAGGAGGAAGTGAAGAGAGAATGAAGGATACTGCTTCTTGGTCATGTTGCCCGAAGTCACTCTACTTAGACCTGAGGGCGAGGCAATTAGACAGTTCAGGTATAAGACACTTGGGCCATTTCCTCTTCTGTTTTCTGCAAACCTCTGATCCACACAGTTAGAACTGGTATGCCAGTGTGGGTGGGCATTTTCTAATGTTTCACTAATGAGATTTCTCAGGTTGCACTCAGAGTACAGACGAATGCTGTTGGGACAAGAAAAAGAATGAGCTTTTGACTACTGTCATGGGCCATGTGTCACCAACACAGAAATTAGGAGGCCCAGCCTGGAAGGTAAAATGATAATGCAGAGGAATTCCATCAAGGACCTCCTGACATTAATGATGGTAGCTACCACCTACTGTTTCGTCTCCAAAACATTAGTCTCATGATGTTCTCACAAGGTCAGTTACATTCATGACTTCATTTTAGAGATAGGGAAACTGAAGTAGAGAAATAATTTCCCCAAATCACACCACCTGGGTAACAGTGAAGGAGAGACCTGAGTTCACATAGGCTCACAGCTAAGGGTTGGATGTGGATCGAAAGAGGAGATGACATCATGGGGAGGGGGATGTCTCCACTTAATAACTCATTGTTAGGTAGAATGTGGTGGTTGAGAAAGAGAGGAAACAACATGCACAGTAGGCAGCTAGAGACATCATCTGTCTGTCTGTCTTTTGTCTTGCTACATACAAGGCAGCTGCTTGGAAGATGCCCCTTTCCACTTGTGTGGCATAAGAGAGCCCGTTGTAATCCTGTTTGATGTAGGCATACAGGATTTCCCAGCCAGGGTTGGCATGCATGTGTGTAATGTGAAGCCTTCCCCACACGGATTAAGGTCCTGTCCTTCCCTCCTCTTAGGGATATTAGAAGAAACAAATGTGCTAATTAGTCACAATCTGCAGAGTGGGAAATCTGAATGCTTTGGCTGGCACTGTCCTTGTCTACTGGCCCTAAGGACTAAGTCATGCTAATGTCATTGAGCCTCAGTTTCCCCACTGGAAGGAAATTGAGAGTTTTTTTCCCTCTCTTGGTGACTATAGAGAAGAACTGTAAAAGGTGAAGATCATTGCGGGGCGGTAAAACTTGGAAATGGTTCAGCCTTTCACGAGTACGCATGCTTCATTGGCTATGCCGTCCAGACTTGGTTTCTGTCAATAAACATGGAACTAGGTATAAGAAAATAAAACTCTCCATTCTAGATTCCCACAGGTCTGTGCTATCTTGTGGGACTACAGTCAGTCATCAAAGTGAGCAAGTCCCATTTGGGATAAAAACATTCAAACCAGTTAAGAGCTGGAGATGAAGGAAGCAAGGGAATCAGGCAAGTTGAGAAGCACAGATTCTTTGCCATCACCAAGGCTATCCAGATAAACTCAGACACTTCCTATTTGTAGGCAAAGTCGAAAGCAAGTGGAAAAGCCTAGAGTGTTGGTCTTTGTGTCTATTTCAGTTCAGGCTTTAGTGTTTCTTCACATGTCATTTTGGAGACGATTTCCCTAGGAATCAGGGTCCAGAATGGAAGGTGGGGGAAGAGAAGACAAGGGAATTCATACGCCAGAGGAGACAAGAGGCAGGGTGCTGATGTAGAGTCTACCCTGTTTGCTCTCTCTAAGCTCACATCTGGGTTCCGTGTCACTCCTGCATCTACAGTGGGTGGGTGAGAGGAAGATGAGCACCGGGAAAAACTTACATAAGAGAGGACTTGGGAATTTCATCCCATACAGCCCTGTGGTGCTGCCCCAAGTTAACCTTGAAACAAGACAGCAGGCTTAGATGAGCATTATTTCAAAGTTTCATAATCTCCTGCTTGACAGCAGCTGGTGGTACAAAGTGGAGCGTCTACTGGATCTGATTATATAACAGATGGTTCTGTTTTCAAATTCTCTCCAACGGTTCAGATGTTTTCTGCACTAGGTCCATATTGTCCATCTCATGCTACTCCCTGCGGGTGAGCTCTCATCTGGGATTCCAGTTTGTAAGGTTGCCCCCCTCTTTAATCTTCCAGTAGAAAGAGAATCCCCAAACACCACCAAGCATCCGCAGGGCCTGTACAATGACTGCACATGAAGACGAGAGGACTGCTCTCTGGGGCAGGTCTTGCCTCAATCAAATCTCCTGCCAGAGGTGGATTCAATATGTTTCTACTTGGAACAGCCTCAAAACTCAGCTTCAGTGACCTTGAGATCGGACAGCGTGTTCCTTTCCTCAGGCAGCGCATGTTAACACATCAAAATTCTTAGTAGCAAATTAAAACCCCTTTAGTGGAGAATAAAGGCCCTAAGTAACTGTGTCACTGGACCATTGTGTACCTCTAATTGTGTCACCTTGCTCCTCAGCGGGGCTCTCCGTTCATTATTTCCAGTCCTTTTCCCACTGCTGTGCCTAGATGGTTTTCCTTATTCTTCCTCTCAACCCCAGCTGCCTACAGCTGTCAGCCTCCCACTCCAGCCTGGCCTTTTCTGGTGTTTTCATCTTCCTGCCAGCATTATGAAATTTAATTTATAACAAAAGAAAAAAATGTTCTCTGGGCCTTCTTTTTGTTTCCAATTTCTGGTTTCTTTCACGGCTCAGAAACCTCCCTGGTTTTCCAAGCACCTGTTCCCCAGGACGCCTTTTGTTGAAACTGCCTTTTCTTTACCCAAGTGTATGATCCCAGTGGACACAAGAAAGAGTGGAGAGGCCTGGGAAGGTTGCAGTGTGCTCTGGAAATGTGACGGTACTGAGGACGGGATGTGCTCTGTTGGAGATCCAGCGCTACACTACTGAGTGGTGTATGTTGCCCTTCTCACAGAAAATGATGGGGAGGGTGGCTTCCAAAGCCATAAGATAATGAAGCGGGTACCCATAAAGGTTTGCACACCAGCAGTCTCCCCTGTAAGGAGCTGAGAGTCAGGGAAAACCTATTTTACATCTCTAGGAACTGTTGTGTTATCTGATAAAGTCAACTTATAGGGTTGGCTGCTTGTAGTGCTATTGAAGGACCACTGTACTCCCTCACTGTATCTATTTCTATATCAAACTTAAGTATTGAGAAATGCTAGTAATGGGGTCAGAGCAAACTGGACACACAGGACCAGAGCTCCTGTTCAACAATGACAAAGAATGATAAGACATTTACTGCAGAACATTAAAGTAAGCATAGGGCTGATATGATCACTGGTCTTGTGTGACAGTTCCCTCCCCAATGAGGCTGACCTCAATATCACAGCTGTCATGTGACTACAAGTAGACCACAAGGTCATGTCCATTTGGCAGGATGTGATTTTTTCCTATTGAATAAGTTATAGATATGTCTTCATATAGAAACTAAATACTAAACAAATATTACTTAATATCCCTTGTCTTCATTTCAATTCTTTCAGTATTCATGAGTTTCTGTATGTTTACCATCTGATGACTGGCCCAAAACTTGTCTATCATCATACAATATAGGCAGTATTTCAGATTTTCTGATTTTTCTATCCCCTGTATTTACATCCTTGTAAAGATGGAGAGAATTTTGCTTAGTAGAATTGGTCTTAGAAATATATTTTATACCTATATGAGGGAAATCCTTGATGAACTTCTAATGAAAACAGCAACTCCCAGTGGTGCATTCAATTAGCGGAATAGGTCACAAAACTGCTAGTCATAGGACAAGGACTAAATCCTGTATGGATGCTAAATGGATAACAGGGAAAGACAGCAAAACATAAGAAGAGAGATGAGAAAGAAGTTTCAGGGAGACAGGATTAGCTCATGAAAAGTCTTTGTGGCCCCCAGTGCAAAGGGGATATCAGGATAATAAATACTCAAGAAAGGATTTTTTCCCCTTGTTTGATATAGGTGACATGAGGCATCAGTTTTTCTGGAACCTGTCATAACATTTTTAACAGAGCATAGATTGTATGTAATAGTTTCTTGTGTGCCATGCATATGCAGACTGGAGAATCCACTGGGAAGAATGTGACTAAAGGGTGGTTTCTTGTGTTCAACCACAAGGCAGAATCTGCACCCAGAATACCACATTGAAAGAGACCCAAGACGATCAGATCTTTAAATGTTCTTAGATTCCTCCCATGGGTAGTGCAGAAGCCATATAACTGTTGATGGAGGAAACATTGAAAGTAATTTCAAAAAAAATTTCCCTAGAAGAAAGGGGTGGGGTAGGAGCCATAGCTGATATCTGTATTTTATTTCTTTCCATCGTTTCTGACATTTAGACAGTCTTGATTAAATATTCTAACTTAGTCTCAGACTGTAGAACACAGTGTTGGAATGTTCCCGTGGCCACACCTGGGTGAGAAGCTGGCCTGGAGAGAAACTCTCTTTACCTTTCCCGACTAACTCAGAAGTACCAGCTAGTCTTAGTGAGAGACCTTCATGAGGCTGTTAAATCTGAGGAGCAGTCACTGTGTTTATGTGATCCCAAGTCTTTCCCACCATTCCGGCATGGAGAATCTTCCTTTCTTGTTACCCTTGACATAGTTGTTAAAATTCTATGCCCTTTGACCCTATCACTGTGGTTTCTGTGGTACTAAGGCCCCTGTATCTTTGAGGTTTAGGAAACTTCTTAATAACTCCATTTCTGGGCAGATAGATCTCTGAAGTTCTGTAATTTCATAAGCCGTATATCAAACCGTGACACATATGTGTAGAAACTTGGCCTAAAATAGAAATGCCCTTCTGGATCCCAAAGTGTTAATAAATATTTATGAGTCGATAAATGAGTAAAAATGCAATTTAGTCATGAAAGTCTTAAAAATTCAGATCACTCTTTGTATCTACCAGTTACATTCCCAGAACTCATTTTCCCAAGTTCATGTAATGTGTATTTTATCAATAGCTTCCTCAGTCTCTGAAAGATGGCATGTCAGTGAATTAAGTCAGTGGGATTTTGGACTTTTGGAAAATTACCTCGCAATGACTGATTCCTTTTCTTTTTTAATTAATTTATTTATTATATGTAAGTACACTGAAGCTGTCTTCAGACACTCCAGAAGAGGGAGTCAGATCTTGTTACAAACGGTGGTGGGCCACCATGTGGTTGCTAGGATTTGAACTCAGGACTTCGGAAGAGCAGTTGGTGCTCTTAACCATAGTGACTGATTTAAGAATGGTTCTGTACACAGGCTCCTTTGGTTGCAGGAATAGATGCAAAAAAATAGTTAAAATAAAAATTTATGGGCCTCTAATAGCAGGAACTACGTAGAATTATTGTCTTACTTGTTTTCTATGGTTAAAACAGAACATCATAAACTGGTAACTTATGAACAGGAAAGATCTAATTGGCTCATGGTTTTGGAGGCCAGAAAGAACATAAAGCTGAGATCTTGAGTTACACATATGACAGAATCCAAAAGACTCCTCCCTTTTATCAGGGACCTTCTCCCACAAAAACTAACTCATGATACCTTTGTGGTGGTAATCCATTCTTCAAAGCCTCATTGACACTTAGAGGTGCTACTTCTTTTTCCTGTAAAATTGTCAATAACTTTCAGTGCAGGTCTTGGTGGGGACATTCAAACCATGGCATTGTCTTCTGAGAAGCTTGGAATTGCAAAGTCACACACTAAAACAAGTCGCTGAGATGATTCCCTCCATCTCTCCCGGGACTGGGTAAGGAGTACTACCTTTCAAGTTCCCACGTTGGTGTATTTGTTTCTTTCTCTCAGCTTCCTTTCCCCAGAGGACACTATGTTTCAAGGTGGTTTGTGGCTGACAGCAACATAGTTGATCTGATCTATTAACCTGATGCATGGTGAGGATGTCCCAAGATAACAATGGCTATCACTGCAACATGGCTTGTTCTGCTTGCCTGTGATCATGATGGCCAAAACCCTGTGCTGCAGAAAGTAGCAGGACTTCACTAACACCTCATGATTGTATTTAGAGATACAGAAGGAACCCAAATCCCATCTAGCTGAGACTAAGCATATAAATGAATTGGAGACAATATAAGTTTTCATGTTGTGCATTTAATTTTTTTTTGTGCTTTAAAAAATAGGGCTTTATTTGGGGTTTAGCATTTGGGCTGACATTTCACTGTGAATTGAATAATTACAGGGACTTTATCTTATGTAACATTGGGATGGCCTTCATTGTGTTAGCCGGGTTTGCTGTATAACCTCTGGCAAGCTCTACTGGAGTGTGTGGCTGGGCATGATTAGAGATGGGGAATAGAATAGTCAATGATTCTTGCGTTTATGAGGAAATTAACCATGGAGGTAACCAATGTACTCTTCCAACCCAGAGATCTCTGGGAGTAACAGCCAACTGGCTCACCCCAGACACTTAAGAGGACTTGACATTGGTAGAAATTATGAAGGCAAATTACCCTACTATCCTGGACTGCCAGGACTAAGGGTACCTGGGATATGAAACTTTTAGTACTAAAACTGGGAAAGTCTCAGGGTGTCAGTCTACCCAAAGAGAGGAGACTGCCTTCAACATGAAGCTCAGCTTTCTCTTCTGGATACAGGGAGGAAGAAAATGCATAGAACTGATTGTCTTACCGCTTTGCCATAGCTCTCCAGTTGTCAGTAGGTTCTTACTTTTTCAAAGCTTGGGCATCATCTGACAAAGAGAAGTATTATGAAGAACTGAATCTGTAGTTGGGCTTCTGATGCTATGGCTGGAGTTGAAAGGGGTGGGGCGGAAGTTCATTACTCTTTTGCCATAGCTTGGGATCAAGAATTCTAAGATGTTGTTAAAATAGGTTCTCCTGGTCAAAGCAGATATGAAGATAGTCTCTGGACTCTGCTGGAGATGTCAGTTTGTAAGTTACAAGGCACAAGGAAGTATAAACTATTCAGGCTGCAAGGGTGGACTCCACTACATGGCAAGTCTTAGCTGCTAAGTTAGATACTTTCTTTTATTTTTCAAAATTGTAAATTATGTATATGCTTGTGTGACTATATACAGGTATGGCCATATGAGCTCAGGTACCTTTAAGTGCAGAAAATGTTGTGGGATCCTCTGGAGCTGGAATTACACGTGGTATTGAGTCACTGAACATGGGTGTTGGGAACTGAACTCAAGTCCTCTGTAAGAACAGAATATGCTCTTAATGTCTCAGCCATCTTTCCTGCCCCCCAGTCAGATGGTTTTTATTTGCAAGAAATAATCACACCAGGAGAGATAAATGTGCACAAATGCAAATTCAATAGAGCATGAGGGTTGTGTGTGTGTGTGTTTAGACACATATGTGTACACTAGAGGATATACTAGGAAAGTCTTATGTAAGTTATATAGAAGTAATTTTTTTCTATTTGAGATGGGTAGAAATTGTTAGAATTCACAGGCAACATATGGAAATTGAGGAGCAAAGAGAAGTTTATGTGCTAAACACAAAGGGTAAGAATATACCAGGTACATATTAATCACATAGGGATATCACTAATTTAATAGGAAACACTTTATACTGTATGGCTGGCATATGATTTGAATGTGGGCCCAGGATATTAAGTCAAAAGAACAAGTAGAAAAACTAATTGGAGATACTATGTGCAATGTTGTAGAATTAATCTAAAGTGAACAGGTTCTTAAATTAAGCTGGTTTTTGATATTTTAAATGTGTTAATATTTAGTATTAAATAACAACAATTGATACTTCATTAAACTTAGTATTGACTCAGGTCCTGTTCCTCAAAATGCAAAGCCATCGACAGAGAAGAAGCCTACAGGGAAGATTCCTATCCTATTGTAGGACTAAAAATCTGAGGCACAGGGAAGACAGATCAATGGCTCAGTATCACATAGTTCTTAAAGGGTCGCATATA
Organism: Apodemus speciosus; assembly: GCA_002335545.1. Taxonomy (NCBI): domain Eukaryota; kingdom Metazoa; phylum Chordata; class Mammalia; order Rodentia; family Muridae; genus Apodemus; species Apodemus speciosus. The sequence goes on from BDUI01000009.1 coordinate 489,856, forward strand.
AACTTGAACCCATGCAGTGTATCTTCTAGATTAGTATGATGTACTGCTATCAATTGCCTTGAAGATGGACTTGTATAAAGAGAGGCTGGAGTTGTTTCTACCACATAGACCACTGTAGTCATTTGAGGAGTGAGTACACACACACACACACACACACACACACCAAAACGGTGATACTAGGGAGAAGGGACAGAGATCAATACAAAGGATGTTCAGGTTGTCAGGATAATAGGATTATAAATTCAGTGAACAATTGCATCTAGAAAGAAAGGCTGACACTACTTCAAAGTTTCTGGTTTGGGTGAACTTAAGCAAGAGGGCGAGTTTGTCATGAACAAGCAACAGGATCGTTTAGATTGGAAGCAAGGATGGAATTCAATTTTGACACTTTGAAGTACTCACAGGATAACAGCGGCGGTGCTATGTGGGAGACAGTTGGAAGGAAGGATGGACTCAATGGAAAAGGCAGMTTCAAGGAAGGAAGGAAGGGTTCCTGGTACCAAACCCAATAGAAGGTCAGGTAAGGTAAGGCCTGTGGAGCCATTGCTGGATCTGTAAATACAGAGGTCATCATGACCTTGATCAGAACAGAGTAAGTGGAGAGGTGGCTGGAAGCCAGCTGGCCACAGATCCTGTAAAGAGGAAGGGAAATCAGCAAGGGGGATCTCAGATATCCAACATCTTGCTGGGAGGGAGGCTGAAGGATCACATCCTACACAGAGACCTAGGGAAGATATTTAGCTTAGTTTTCCCTCCACTGCCTTACATTGTGGAATGAGAGGAAGAGGGAAGTTCAACATGTGGGAAGAAGGAAGGTGCACTGTCTTTTTTTTAAACCTAAGGGTTCCAGGGACTCAAAGGGGTGGGCAGCAGAAGGGTAGGCGGAACTATTCCCTTTGGAGGGTGCAACATCGTGAAAATAGGAGATTAGAAGATTGTGTGCTCCTAACTGGATAGATTTGTGCTTCTGGGCAAGAAATTGAAACTGTTCATAATTCTTTCTAAGAAGTACTAGCTAAGGTCATTTGTCTGAAGGGGAAGAGAGGGCTAGCTGCCTTGAGGGAGATGGTGGAAGTGAGAATTGCTCTGTGGTAAACAGGCTCCAGAGGGGAGAAGACATCTCTGGAGAATTTGTTGTCTGATAAGCACAGTGCTAGATCCCAATGTATAAGAGAATAGTGGAAACAATTTATAAATAACGTATGCCTGGGGCACTCTGGAAAGTGTCTATATTAGTTTGTGCTCTGTAAACATCTCCTGAATGATTGCTATCAAGCAGTCTGCATATTGTGACCCAATTTTGCAGTTATCTTCACTGATAATCAATGTGCAAACACACACACACACACACACACACACACACACACACACACACTTTCCCTTCTTATATGTGTCACTGGTTATTAAACCTGGACCCCTGAATGCTAGACAGATATTCTACTATGGAGCCATTTGACAACCCCTGTCATTGAATATGAATTTGATTTTACTAAGGAGAAAATAGCTTTATATTAGGGGGATTGTGTAGCTCAGAGAGTAGAGGAAGGTCCCTGCTCTGTATGAGAATTCAGGATATGTTCCTACCCACTGAGGCATCTCTCCAAGGTCTTGGTAATTTATTGTGATAAAATATGTGATTTGTCACCATAGTGCATAGCAAGCACTCAGTAAGCAATCATTTATATATTATTATTAACATAAAACATTCAACATGCCAAATAGAGTTGACTCCCTGATGTGAGCTATTGACAAGGTCAGTTTACTTCTTAGAAAGTATTATGAAACTTCAACTTCTTGCCCACAAATACAAATATACCCACCAGGAGTTAACGAAAACATTATCTTTGGACCTCCTATTTTAAAAGAAGTTTCATCCTCCAAGGGAACCCTTCTATCTGTGCCTCTGTTGGCCAACTCTTTGCTCTCCATAGCCACTTAGATCCATAAGTAAATGGTCATGTTTATGGTTATCTTCACTTTCCCCCCATTTCTTCAAGGATCCAATGTAGCATCCTTGGATGGGATCTCAGCAGACTAAGACTAGTTCTACTCGACTCCCTTACAGGTTCCCAGTTCCATCACTGAGAGCACTAGGTTTGGTGATGGCACCTGAGAAAGACACCTAAACAACCTTAACCCATATTCTCAAAACACAGTTAACAACCTAGAGCATCAGTGCATGCTTTGGAATGGAAACTGGTGTAGAGAGGATATCTTGTGTATTGTATGGATGCATCACCTGTCAATAAAAAACAAAAAACAAAACAGAAAAAGGCCTATAGGAAAGAGCAGAATAGAAGGTAAGACATTGGGGAGGCAGAAAGGATTCTGGGATAGAGTGAGGATTTGCCCTGGAAGATGCAATAAGATAGATGGAAGCATGGTACCTGTGCACAGGTAACCGGCCATATGACAGAATGTAGATTAGAATAAATGGGCTATTTTAAGTTATGATCTAGTCAGAGAAGAGCCTAGCTATATGGCCAAGGTATTTGTAAATATATTTGAGTCTCAGTTTTATTTCTGGGAGCATGGAGCTGGGAGGAAGAACCAGATTTAACTTCTACAAATTGATGTTCTAGGGCAGAGCTCAGCAATACTGACTCTTCTTCTTCTTTTGTTTATTTACTTATTAGATATAGTCTTTATTTGCATTTCAAATGATTTCCCCCTTCCTGGCTCCCTCCCAAAGTCCCATAATCCATCTCCCCTCCCCAGGTTTCTAGACTACTGTATGCTCACTCAAGTTCAAATTTCACCTCCATAGACAGCATGTTGTGGTCACATCCATTATCCCACCTTAAACTAGGGACTTTCCTCATATCTTGATGCCAGTGCTAAACACAGATAGATAGCAAAGGTTTCTTAAAATTTCTAAGCATGGTGAGGGGTGTGCATATGTATGTGGTGATGTGTTGGGAAGGAGGAAATGAGAGGCTGAAGGAGAAGGTGCAAAGAAGAAGGCCAGATACACTCAATTTTCATCTTCTCACCGAGAATGACCTGTAGTCTGAGAATAATAGGGAACTTGGGGTACAAAGGACACTGAGACTTCTACAACTCTAACTGGCCTTGACAACAGCCCGTGTCAGGGAGGAGTCACAACTTTATTTAGAAGCATAAATCTTTTTATTTTTGATTTTATAATTAACTACTCACCTAATGATTGCTATGTACCAGCACTTCATGCTACATATTTTATCACATTAAATTAGCAACTGAGTGGCTGCCACAATGCCTCTTTGGTTATCAGCACCGTCTGCTTTTGCAGAGGACCCATGTTGGTTTCCTAGGACCTTTGTAGCATCTCACAATCATCAGGAACTCCAGTTCCAGGGACCTGAATCCCTCTTCTAGTGTCCAAGGGCACTGCCAGCATGCATGCCCACACATGTGCATGTGCGTGGCACACACACACACACACACACACACACACACACACGCACGCGCACACACACACATGTACATGCACACACACAGGCACACACATATACACAATACTAATCATTTAAAAATATTACCAATCAGTTTCTATTCATTTTTGTAGAAGAAGGAAGGAAAGGTAAGGTTCAAAGCATTCAAAGGCTTCTCTGTCTCAAGGTTTTTAAATGATTAAGTCACTGTGCCCAGAATAAAATGAGATATTTAGATTTCTTTTCTGAAATCTTTGTATCTCTGTCTATGTTACTCTCTCACACACATTCACATACTTGTACACACACACATACTCTCTCTTACACACACATACTCATATACCACACACACACACACTCTTGCTCTCTTACACACACACACACACACACTCATACTCACATACCACACACACACACTCACATTCCCTACCACATACACACATACACACATAGACACACACACACACACACACACACACACACACACACACACACACAGTCTTATCAGCAATTTAAACATTCACCTGGTCAATGGCTTACCATAGGAAGAGATTCTACCCCCTCCTGCTCATCTCACGCTCAAGCCTACACTGGGCATCACTGGAGCTCATAGATTGGCATGAGTCCTCAGAGTATCCATGGCCTGTGAGGTCAGAAGCTGAAAGCTGCCACTAGCTCTTCCAAACCCACAGACCACAGCTCTGCAGCATCACTGAAAGGTGACTGCCTGGAACTTTCCAGAGCTTTCGGTTCTCTGCTGGGCTGGAAATACATTCAGAGAAAAGGGCTTTTTTTCTTCTTCTTTTCTTTGTGGTATTTGGCTATGTTCAGCTCAAATCCTAGCTCAGCCTTGGCAGGACTGAGGACTGTATAAGTGAAAAATAGTGGACCAAAACCTCAGAACACGTTATGACCTTCAAGAAGGTTTGGTTTGGATAGTGTTCTAGAAATGGCCTGAATTTTTTGGTTACAGATTTTTTTTTCCAGAATGCAATTTTACTTTCTTAAGAAGGCCGGCTGTTCATGGCCTCTGAGAAGCCTGTGAGGCCCTAGTGGCTCTCACTCTGGCCCTCCCTTTGACTCCCAACAACAGTGTTACTGGTCTAAAAGAAGGACAGTGTTAGGGATCATCTTTAAGTGATACCAGTCATACCACTAACTGAGCTGAAGAGTCTTATGACCATGAGTACATAGTTGTCACAAGGGCTTGGGGAAGGGAGATGTTGATATGTGTGTGGTTTGGTGAGGAAAAGAAAGTAAAGACTTGCAATGCCCTTGTTCATGGGTCTCAAGTTAATGGTAGTGTGGGATTGAACCATCAGAATGTTTAACTTTAGGGCATGGCTTCTGAACCAACTATCCTAAGCTTTCCTTACTTCCCTCCTTCCTCCTCCTCCTTCCTTTCCTTGCTTATTCCTACAATTCTCTTCTCTTCTCCATTATACTCACTCCCCATTTTCTCTTCTCTTCTCTTCTCTTCTCTTCTCTTCTCTTCTCTTCTCTTCTCTTCTCTTCTCTTCTCTTCTCTTCTCTTCTCTTCTCTTCTCTTCTC